>JAGKRZ010000568.1:0-10889 GCA_020002355.1 Intubia oerlemansii
TTTTTTTAATTCGTTGGCGCAAGACGAATTGGCCGAGGTATGAGAAAAGGACCCCCCGTAGCTCGGGCTAGCCTGCTCCCTGGGGGAATCTGACTGGGGCAGCCCCGAAGTGGCCTCCCCAAAACAGTCAACTGAGTGCTGGGAATGGGCGGCTCTCACTGGCCGCGTACGCTGTACTATGGAGCATTACGAAGTACCCCATACTTTAGTAGCAGCCATTGCCATTTGTTCCTCGGCGTCAACAGCCGGCAATAACACAGGACAAGGCACCACGGCACTGGCACTTTGGGGAAAGCGGAATCCCGAGCCAGCCTCTTCGTTCGATTCGACACAGAAGTGCTCCCTCCTCTCTTACCAGAGACCATCTTTCATTTTACAATCATTTCATCAAACGCCAGAAGCATCACGATATCGCAACAAAACACTGGTCTTGAGAGAGAGCTCGGCCTTGTTTTCTCTCACGTGCCAGTCCTGTGCCGCGGCTGATTTCCGCCGGTTTGCACTCCCGGGGGCTTGTCGCATTGTTGCACTTGTCGGTCTGCACATCTTGACAACCGCCGGCCACCACAAGTTTTGCGATTGCACCATCAACATCTCTACTGCTCAGCTCCTGCATCTCGACACAATGGCAGCGCAGTCCAAGCCCGTCATTGGTGCTTGGGGCAAGGCCACGGCCGGCGCAACGGGTGCCGTGCTTGCCAATGCTCTTGTCTACCCTCTGGATATGTATGTATTTTTTTTTTGTAATTTTTCTCCCTCTTGCCTTGAGTGATATTCTTCCCCCTGCTTTCATGTTGTCTTGATGCCGCCTTGTTGCATACTCGTTGCTAAAACTTGCTACTCCCCAGTGTCAAGACTCGGCTGCAGGTCCAGGTAAAGGGCAAGGAGGGTGAGGTTGATCACACGCACTACACGTCGACTTGGGACGCCATCACCAAGATTGCCAAGGAGGATGGTGTCCTGGGCCTGTATGCCGGCATTAACGGCTCGCTGCTCGGTGTCGCCTCCACCAACTTTGCCTACTTCTACTGGTACTCGGTTGTGCGCAGCCTCTACCAGCGCGCTGCCAAGTCGACCGCGCCACCCTCGACGGTTGTTGAGCTGTCTCTCGGCGCCCTTGCGGGAGCTGTCGCCCAGCTGTTCACCATTCCCGTCGCTGTTGTCACCACTCGGCAGCAGACGCAGACCAAGGCCGAGCGCAAGGGCCTCATGGCCACGGCGCGCGAGGTCATTGAGAGTGAGGACGGCGTCTTTGGCCTGTGGCGCGGCCTCAAGGCCAGCCTGGTCCTCGTCGTTAACCCGGCCATCACCTATGGCGCTTACGAGCGGTTAAAGCAGGTTCTCTTCCCCGGCAAGGCTAACTTGCGGCCGTGGGAGGCATTTGTCCTCGGCGCCATGTCCAAGACGCTCGCTACCATCACAACTCAGCCTCTCATTGTCGCCAAGGTCGGCCTGCAGTCCAAGCCGCCACCGATCCGCAACGGCAAGGCATTCAAGGGCTTCATTGAGGTTATGCGCTTCATCATTGAGCACGAGGGAACTCTTGGTCTGTTCAAGGGCATTGGCCCTCAGATTCTCAAGGGTCTGCTCGTCCAGGGTATTCTCATGATGACCAAGGAGAGGTGCGTTTATTTCAACTACTGTTTTCTTGCCAATCTCTCTCGGGTTGATTTTCTTCTGCCGCTCATGCTAACCATGTCTTACAGAGTCGAACTGCTCTTTATCCTCTTCTTCCGCTATATCCAGAAGCTCCGGTCGCGGCAGCTGGCGCGTGCCGGCAATCTTGCGTCCCTGCGTACCATTGCTCCGGTGACAGTCAAATAGAGTGTCTCGAGACTCGGATAGATGGAGAAAGACGGAGAGATGGAGAAAGTTGCTGGAGCTGGACCCCGCACGAGGACACTGTTTTACAGAGCGTCCTTTTTTTTTATGCCTTGCTTGTATTGCTTATCTTGTCCTTTTATGTTAGACCTCATTTACTCATTGTATTTTGTATACACATATCAAACATTAATTCTCACACGGTGCTGCCATATACTTTGCAGAAAGAGGCTGGTTTCGTATCGTCGGTTTATGCTCCGTCGGCCTAGTCGGCGAGGCTATCTACGGAGTAGAACCGTCACAAAGCCGATTATGTAATGACACCAATATAGTCACATGACACATCAGATGCGTGACAGATGTGGCTGAGGAGAGTGTGTGGCGCCGTACCCGCTGCGCCATACCCTTTTTGGTATTTTTTACGCACAAACTGAAATTCGCTGCCAAAAGAGATTTTTTGCATCGCCGTCCCGCAAAGCCTCCATTTCTACCTCGATCTCCCATCCCATCGCCACACACACCTCTCTTTTTTGATCAAGGACCGACACAACAACCGTCGCCATGGCCAGTACGTCGACAGCACCAGAGTTGTTGCATGACTGCAGGACAGCATGCAAAACAATTTGAAGAAACAGCGTCTAACGAATTTTCTCTACAGAGTCGAAGAACTCGTCCCAGCACAACCAGACGCGCAAGGCGCACCGGAACGGGTACGTCGATGACAAAAACGACAACAACGACGATGACAATGACGGCGGCAGACGATTTCTTATGGACAACAAGTCGCTAACTCTCTCGCAGCATCAAGAAGCCCAAGACTTCGCGTTACCCCTCGCTCAAGGGCACTGATCCCAAGTTCCGGAGAAACCACAAGCATGCCCTGCACGGCACTGCCCGCGCTCTGGTGCGAACATCCTCTTCCCTGGAACTGTGACCTTGTTCTCTCGTCGCTGTGGTGTCTTTGTCTTGCTAACCAATCTTACAGAAGGAGTTCCGCGAGGGCAAGCGTGAGACCGCATAAGCCAGTGGCATCGATACCGAAACCGAAAAAAAAACTCAATACAAAAATACGACTATTCTTTTTTGACTTGCATGGGACAAGGAAACGGAAACGGAATGTGAAAGATCGGGTGATCTGCATACGGTCAATTGATCTGTCTGACAAAAAGAAAACGACAGCGGCGTTTTTGTCTTTTTTTTTGTGTGCTTCATCGGCCGTCATGTTTTCTGCGTGATCGCTGAAGCACAAACGAAACAATCCAAAACGAAAAACTCATTTTCACCAATATCGATGTCCCCAGGTCTGTTGAACAGCGAGCAATCCGTCATATGAAGCTGCATCCCGCAGTGAAGAACATTACCATCCAGGAGAGTTGGCCAGATGGGTCAGAGATGTTGTCCATTTTCATCTCTGTCGTCCTGTCCGTCTCAGCCGCTCTGTCCTGTCCAAGCCCCCCTCCCACATTTCTCTCTTTACCACGGCATTAGTGTGTACAGCATGGAGCAATCTTTTCTTATGCTCTATGCTGAAGGATTTATTTTCGTGCCAAGATCAAAAGGACTTTTATGTCTGTCCACGTCAATTACCAAGCGCCTCGAGCCGTCACGTTTCAAGGGCCGGGGTGTATGAACGACGAGGAACATCATTTTTCGGGAACATCGAGGGTTTATCCATTGCTTGAGCAAGGACTTTGTTCGGCGCGTTTTTTGTGCCGGCATCGATCCAGGGCTCATCCGTATTTCTGGTTCATCTGCCAATTCCTGTCGGCATCGTAAGAGTGCCAAGTCTTCTTAGCAGTGGCCTATTGCTCCGTCCTCACCCGACTCCGTGTTGCACAACAGTCAATTCTCTCTCAGGAGGTGTTGTTCACTTGTGGTGCATGATCTGTTGCACCATACCTACACGTGAAGAGCAAATTATACAATTCCTGTACGCAGTAGTCCCCTGGGAGGCCGAGCTGCTTTTACCTGGATTGTAAGCAGGTTTCCATGACTTGTTATGCTTTCTTTTGATATTCACCTGCTGTGCTTTACTCTGTACCTTTGTAATATTAGATTGCCTTGAAGTCCAATGTGCAGTCCCTCGCACCTTCCGTCTTAACGTTTAGGGCACTGTTAGTCATGTCGTACAATTACGACCGGCTCTTCTTTTTCCAGGCCCCGGCAGTGTTCGCAGGCTCCCGCTAGAAATGGCAAGCACGTTTGAGCAACCAGTTGCCACTTGCCAGTTTCGATGCAATAGAACCAGCCCCCCTTTCCACCTATCCTCATTGGTCCTTGTTCGCTTTTGTGTCTTTTTGGACACTTTTTGGAGACTTGGCCCTCGTCGCCCCTATCTCATCAGCCCTCCCCTGCAGCTCGATCGACAAAACCATTGTGCAGAACTGCAGCCTCGTCTACGCTTTTCTTTTCGACCTTGTTGATATCGACCACCTTGAAATATCGGGCTATCACGACCGGCTTCGGACTTGCATCCAGGCCTTTGCATTGTTTTGATTCACGATATAAACATTATCAAACCAATAACTCGACCCTCGGTCCCAACACACAGCCTTGTTGCCTGAACGTTACACTCCCATCCAATCTGTGATTCCTCGCTCATTGCCTCCCGTTATCTCGTCTCCGTGGGAGAGAGTGTGTCTGCGTGTGCGTATGTGTGTGTGTGAGTGTGGCTCGCCGTCGACCTGTCGTCTGCAGCCACCCGCTACGGCAGTCGATAGACCCCTGCCAATAGGCTGTCCCTCTGCCCCTCCCCATTGGCTCTCTCCTGGCCCCCTGTCTCCGCCTACCGCACCGCCTACCTGAAACCGCTCCTTTGCCGCAATCCCGCTCCACCCGTGGGCTGTCTGGGTACCTGAGTCCCCGCTGTCTCGAGGTCTCTGCCCGTCGTTTTTTGGGTCATTGGGCCCTTCTGAATCTTCTGGACTATCCGCTAACGTTTCGCATGCCACAGTAGGCCACCCCTGTCTGTCCCCCTGCAACCTGCCGTCTGCCCTTGGTGCCTTCTAGGCCTCCCTCCCACCCACAGAGAGACCTTGGAACCCCTTCTGGGCCGCACGCGCTGCTCAGCACGGGGTTGGTGGAAGACAAGAACTAGACAGGGCAGCTCAGCTGCAACGGGACTGGACCGCAACGGCACGCTTGGCTCGAGTGCTATGCTGCCAGCAAATTTCTAGCCGGCCCATTCTTTTGTCCGTCGCTTCCCTTTCGTATTTTCTCCACGAACCGACCCGACTCGACCTTTGTCCTTTTTTGTCCTCTGGAGACTGTTGAGCTCCTGGTTTCCTCGACAGCACGAGACACTCTTCTTGTCGACAGCACAACAACGACAACGACACCGGCAGTCTGCGGAAGTCATACGGTTTCCTCTCGTCTCTCCTCCCCTTTACCTCTCCTCCCCATTTTGCTTTTCCGGCTTCGACTGCGCAAGACGTCTCGTGCCGGCCAACAAAAGCACACACATTTTCACCCTTCGTGGCCTCTGCTGCCTCACACCTCCCATTCGCTGGTTGCTCATCGCCCGTGGCGATTCTGCCTCCTTGCACATTCTCCCCAGCATTGCTCAGCTGTTGAACAGCTTCCGGGCATTGCCACTCTTGTTGGCACATCGGTCCTTGACGGTCATCTGTTGTTTTTTGTGCACTACGTTTCTTTAGCCTTGCATTACTATATTCTCCCTCTCAGCCTCTGCCCGTTTGTTGATCACGGGTGTCCCCATCTTTCGCTCTAATTTTTATATTTTATCTTTTACTTTCCTCTCTCGGCCGACAATCCTTGGTTTTTGCATTTTGCTGCATCCTTCTCCAATCACTACCCCCGACAAGCATGTCGAATCTTGCCGGAAACCGCATGAGCACGCCCGAGGCTAGCCAGGCTTCATCGCTACGCCCACCTTCGTCGCGCACAATGCCCGGCAACTCCCATCTCCGGGCGTCAGCCGACATGTCCGGTCTGACCATCTCCAGCCCATCCACGCGCATCCGTCCGTCGTCCGACTTTTACGCCCAGGCCCCGGTGGTCCCTCAGGGCTCCTCTCTCGGCGACATCGATGCCCAGGAGAAGCTGGCACAGGAGTGGATTGCCGACATCGACCAGTACGAGACCACTCTCGAGGAGATGGCTGCTGCCACGCAGGATCAAGACTTCAAGGACGAGCTCAGTGCCATTGAGCAGTGGTTCCGCGTGCTGAGCGAGGCTGAGCGCACGGCCGCTCTCTATGCCCTTCTGCAGCAGACCACCCAGGTCCAGATTCGCTTCTTCATCCAGATCCTTCGGCAGATGGGCAAAAACCACCCCATGTCTGGCGTTTTGTCGCCCGCCAACTTTGACAAGGGTATGCAAAAAGCATCTACATTAACATGCTTGCACAGGCTTTTTGTTTTTCGTCTTGGGTATGTCTGTGCCTGTTATCTAACAATTTAACAGACCCCATGTCGAGCCGTCTCAGTGACGCCATGAACAAGCTGAGCGTTGATTCTACGAGAAACTCCATGGCCCGCAACTCGATGATTTCGACAAAACGGCAGTCGGGCCTCGATGCGTCTACGATTAGTGCCCGGTTCCCCGATGCTGCTGCTGCCATCGCGTCTGAAAAGGCTGCGTTTGCCCAGCAGACTGGCAACATGCACGTTTCGAACCGCACGTCGCTGGTTGCACCGACCATTGCTGCGCCGACTGAAGCGTCTGCTGTTCCGGGATCGGCCTCCAACGGCCAGGCGCCGCCGTCTCCCTGGGGCCCGCCCACCTCGGCTGCCGCTGCGCCGCAGCCTATTGCATCTCCGGCCACTGCTCCCATGGGCCAGTTTGTGCAACCGCCGCCTTCCGCTGGCGGTCTGCGGTCGCCTCTTCCGGCTCCTATGAGCACGGCTGCTCCGCAAATCCAGAGCACGACGATTACCCTGCCCGAGAAGACCGAGCTGCCGCTCCTGTCGCCCTATGGCGTGAACGCCAGCTGGGCGTCCATGTCAAACACTCCCATGGTAGCCACATTCAACCAGCCCCAGCAGAGTGCCAACCAGGCCGACATGGTGGCAAACGCCACGGCCATGAAGCTGGCCGCATTGTCAACGGTTAACAACCGTGTCTTCCTCGACGATGTCCGCAAGTACCGCCGCACGCGCTCCAACGACGCACCGGGTGCGTCAAGCACGGCGCCGAACACGACCACAAACACGAACCCTCTGTCACCGACGGCGCCGACGATTAACCTTCCGAACGGCATGGTCATGGTGAACGAGCACGGCCAAGTGTTGCACAGCGAGCCTATGCTGGCCATGCCGGCGTCACCCCTGGGCTTTGGCGCCCACCGGTCGCGGCCCAACTCACCTGGTATTGCGATGCAGGGAAGCGGCGGCTTCGGCGGCCTTCCCTTTACGCCTCCTACGAACAACGGCTTCCTTTCGGCCTATGACGGTGCAGGATTGGCGGCGCCGATGAACCTGGGCACGGTGAATATTGGCCAGCTTGGTGTGGGCGGACTGCACGAAGGCTACCTCTCGGATCATTCGGAGATCAACCGTGGGCGGTCGCCACGTGGTCGCCGCGGCAGCTCCAAGCCCCCAGAGGACCCGACGGACCCGACGCTGCTGCAGGACATTCCCAGCTGGCTGCGCAGTCTGCGTCTGCACAAGTACACGGACAACCTCAAGGACATGAAGTGGACAGATCTGATTGAGCTCAACGACCAGCAGCTGGAGGAACGGGGCGTGAATGCACTGGGTGCCCGGCGCAAGATGCTCAAGGTCTTTGAGCAAGTCAAGGGTATGTCGAGCATGGCGGCGTGTTCCTCAAGACGAATGGATGACGGGCGGTGTACTAATTTGACTACAGAGGCCAAGGCGGACGGCAAGCTTTCTTCGTGAGCAATATGCCGACCCCGTTACGACGTAATCACGGCTCATCCCAACAAATCGACGAGCCGACAAAATCGAGAACCCATTTGCGACAAACAGTGCTGCCCGGCTTGCCGCACTGCTGCCATATTTTGCTACATTCTTGCCTACTTTAATTTCCATTACTTTTCAACAATACTCAAATGACGACTCTGGAAAATGCCCGCAAGGGCATTAGTCGACACGACAAGAACGAAGAACGAAGAATTGTTTATTAAAAAAAAGACTGAAAAAAGAACGAAAAAAAAGAAGTCGACGAGACAACTGGGCAGCCCTGATTTATTATTTATTACGCCCATACGCCCGATGCAGATGGGTGTGTTAGCATCTTTATTTGCTATGCTTTTCTTCACGTTTTTGCGGAAACGATTTTTGACTAGTTTTCATTTCTCTTTCTTATTTTTTATTATTATTATTCCAACGGTTTTGATTTATGACAAGCAGTGAGTGTTATATGTCCTCGCATGCTGTGGGTTTTCTTTAGACTACGACATACATGGCCAAGAAGTGAGGTGTTGGTTTATTGCTCCGTCTAGAAAAAAGTGCCCGGTTTTGCTACGTTGTTGGATGAAAAGCATAGGGACCTAAAAAATAGAGTGTGGCTGGTTTATGTGTGTGTGTGTGTGTGTGTACATTTTTGTGTGTGTTTGATGTGAATTCTCCGTAGATGGTTCTGTGTACCTTGGATTGATGGGGAGTCATACCAACGTCGGTTCTATCTTTTAGCTGCACTCTGACTTATGAGGTACTCCGTACCGCTGTGGAAGGCTCTCGGCGCGACGCGGCGGGACGGATTTGAAATGCGGGACACCAGCCGCTAGCACGAGGAAGGCGCGACCGTTGCGGAAATTCCATGTGGACCGCGCCGAGTGACCGTCGTGGCGCCTGCCTGACTCGATTACCACCAACCAACCTACCTTCCTATTTAAAGAAGGCCCTTTTGCACCGCACATGTGCGACAAAAGAGGAAACAAGCAGCTGTCAATATTTACTTTGTGAAATTCGACAGCTATACAACGAGAAACCACACACACACACACACACACACACATACACGAACTATGGCATGTAGTCAAGCCGCGCCGACGACACGGCGCTCGCCAGCACAAGATGTGGCAGACTCTCTGCACGATGGAAAGAAGCATCTGCTGTTGGCAGCGAGTGGTGAGTAGAGAAGAGTCGCAAAAAAAAAGGGAGGAAAATGGAAAGCAAAATCTAACAAGACAAGGCTCTGTCGCAGCGATCAAGCTGCCGCTGATGGCCGCTGCATTTGGCCGCGTGCCCAACCTGTCGATCCGGATCATCGTGACGCCCAATGCGGCACAGTTCTTGGCGGGCCAGTCGGCCGAGCAGCCGACGCTGGAGTCGCTTCGCAGCCTGCCAAATGTCGATGCCGTCTACTGTGGCGACGAGGACGAATGGGAGCCGGCATGGGTGCGGGGCGCGCCGATTCTGCACATTGAGCTGCGGCGATGGGCAGATCTGCTGGTGGTGGCTCCGCTGTCGGCGAATCTGCTGGCCAAGCTGGCCAACGGACTGTGCGACTCGCTGCTGACGTGTGTTGTGAGGGCGTGGGAGACGGATCCGGCGGTTGGCAAGAAGATATTGGTGGCGCCCAGCATGAACACGGCCATGTGGAAGCACCCGCTGACGGCGCGGCAGCTGTCGACGCTGCAGTCGTCGTTTCAGATGCAGGCAGATGGCGAGGGCGCGACAACGGAGGCTGTCAGCTGGTACGAGGTGCTGTTGCCACAGAGGTGCGTATCAAGCAACAATCAGGCTACACAAAGAGTCACTAACGCTTTTGTTATTCCCTTTTTATTACAGCAAAGCTCTTGCGTGTGGTGACGTCGGCCTTGGAGCCATGGCCGACTGGCGGGACATTGTGGTTGTGATCCGGCAACGTCTGAACCTGTCACCCGAGTACTTTGACGAGCAATAGACAGCGCAGGCGTTGTCTTTTTGAGATCATACATATACGACCGCATGATACACAAATGTATGACCTTTGTTGCCTTGATTTTTATTCCTTATTTACCCTTCTTCCTGATCATTAGCAGATCTCGCCTCTGTCGATGGTGACGACGGCACCGGTGATGAAAGACGAGTCGGGGCCAAGGAGGAAAGCCAGCGTGCGGGCCACCTCCATGGGATCAGCACATACGGTGCCACGCAGTTGACGCGGATGTTCTGTCGGCCGACTTCCTTGGCGCCACAGCGCGAGAGACCGATGACGGCGTGCTTGGATGCGCTATAGTTGGCATTGCGCGAGTTGCCCTCGATGCCCGCGGTGCTGGCGGCGTTGACGATGCTTCGCATCTCGCCGTCGGCAGCCAGCCTGAGCATATGTTGCAGCTGGGCACGCATGGCGTAAAAGACACCTGTCGAGTTGACGTCATTGACAAAGGCCTATTCGTCGTCGCTCAGTTCGTCAATGGTGTGGATGCCGATGTGCTTGCCGACCACGCCCGCAAGGTTCAGCCCACGGCTATTGTTATCCACGGCCGTCTTCGCGATTGGGACCAACCGCAAAACATTCACACGAGGCTAAGAACTACTGCCGACCCCGCGCACAAAGTGCTCGAATGTGACCTACAAATTTACAGAATAGGCCCTCTGATTCCTAGAATGGAAAAGCAAGCTCGAATTGTATGGAAGTGGCTTCCAAGTTGTTTGACGTCCAAGGCAAAAACACCTACTTAGGATGAACATGTCTCACCGAGCAACCCATCAACCATTGACAGCAAGACATGCGGAACGTGGTGCGCTGGCGATGAAAGAGTCATTCATGTTGCACATAATCAAAAGATGTTCCAGAAAAGACACGGGAAAAAATGAGAACAGGTCTTGCAATGGAACACCATGGAGGTTGTCCAAACTGATTGTCCGTGAAACAGAGTGACCGCTGAAAGAGACGAATG
The DNA here is from genome assembly GCA_020002355.1 of Intubia oerlemansii. Taxonomy (NCBI): domain Eukaryota; kingdom Fungi; phylum Ascomycota; class Sordariomycetes; order Ophiostomatales; family Ophiostomataceae; genus Intubia; species Intubia oerlemansii. The sequence goes on from JAGKRZ010000568.1 coordinate 10,634, forward strand.
GGTACCTATAAGACGGGCCTCGAGGAAGGACGGCGCAAGCTGAGAGTCTCGTAGATGATATACAACGACTGAACAATGAATACGATAGCTGCTGCCGTCTTCCTTGCCAGCCTTATTGGCCATGGCCTCGCTGACAGCAAACCCCCACCGCCGACGGGCAACCATCCCGACTGGCCTCGCTGGTGCGGAAAGGCCTACACTCCAGAGTCTGTTTTTTTTTTTTTTTTTTTTTTTTTTTTTTTTTTTTTTCTAAAGG
>JAGKRZ010000569.1:0-10802 GCA_020002355.1 Intubia oerlemansii
GGGGGGGGGGGGGGGGGGGGGGGGGGGGAGGGCTTATGAGTGCAGAGTATTGGCTGTCTACTGGACGAGGCGTGATCTCTCTTTCATCCCCCTAGCTTTTCCCTTTCCTTCTTCAGGCGACCCGTTCCGTGACCTGTTCTGCGACGGTGATTGCACCGCAGAGTCACAGGAAGAACTCTATGGTTCTACACTGTTAGGCACGAATGCAGCATTGGAAACATGCCATGAGACTTTGCTCGGTAGGATATCCATCCTGCCTATCATGATGGCAGACGCTGCTCGCCCTGGACGGCCCCCTCCCCGCTCTCTTGGCCTTTGGCCTTTGGCCGTTTCCATTGTGATCACACAATGGCACACAATGTTTAGGCTTGTGGTCACGAATAGGAGACTACAAAATACCAAAGGAGACAGTGCATGAGAACAAAAGAAAAACAAAAATACAAAAATCCAAAAAAAAAAAAAAAATACAGCGGCCCGTTCCCTATTGGCCCCCAAGACAAGAACGCCCAACGTATCCTACAAGAGTAGGTACTCCGTACCTAGGCGTCGACCTTTTTACCAAGTCTCTCTGGTTGGTCCCGGGACAGTTCCCCTCTTTGGTGCTGCTCTGGTCCGAGATGCACCATCAAGAGCACAGTGGGCACATGCTGCCCTCTACCGGCACTCGTTTCCGCTATTTGCGTGCAGTGTTTTGAGATATGCAGAGGCGTATCATGGGAACATCTTGGAGCATCTTGGAACGCCTTTATTGTGTGGTGCTTTGGTTACCCCAAGACAAGGCCACTGCAGGACGTTTTTCTCCCCCCCTCGGCATGTCCACTTCTCTTCCCCCGTCTCCATTCATGGCTTCCCTTTTTCTCTTTTTTTTTCATTTCCACTTGCATATTTCTAGTGCTTGCTTTCTCGGTAGAGTGTTTCTTTACGGTTCTCTTGTGATATATGACTCATTGACAGTGGATAAAACAAGCAGTTGGCAATGGGTTTTGCTACTGCTTTCTATTTCTTATTTTTTTTGATTTTTTCTCTTTTTTTCCCTTTTTTGGCCTTTGCAAACAGACGGTGAAGCGGTGGGGCTTTTTTCACTGTCCAAAAAGAGAAAAATATTTTCTTACGTCTCCTTTTTTTTTTGCCCTTTTCGCCCTTTTCGGCATCTTTCTTGCCATTCTTGCCGTTTCTCGCCTCTTTATTTCTTTTTTTTTTTTTTTGCTCTCTCTTTGCTTTTTTCTGGCCTTGTTTTGTCTACCTTTTTTTCTTGCCTTACTTTGTATACTGGATATTATCCGTTTAAACTCTTTTTTTCCCCTGCATACGATATGCTTGTAGTGCACATGTATCTTGTTCCAGATTAGAAACCCATGGATTCCCTGCCCAATTGCCTTGTTTCAAAATAACTGAAAGTTGTACGGACGCCTACCCGCTGAAAGCATGACCACGACAAATAAAAAGGCACACGTAACTGTGTACGGAGTACTCCGTATTGCGCAGCGAATTGTCATCAATGCCTCTTTTTTTCGCTCGTTTTGCACGTTGTCCCTTGCAGCCGTGGAGATTGTCCGCACGGTTTCGATCATGCTGTCCACATGCAATGCCGGCACATCGGTGGAACCAGTCCCGGGTGCTGCCGTTGTGAGGAGTTTGAAGAACTGTATCTCACAAGAAAGAGTCATAGAGATGGAAGATGAGAGAATGTATGCGTTGTTCATTCTTTCGAAAGGGTTTTCTGTTTATTTCTTTTTTTTCTCTTTCAATCGTCATGAGTTTTGATTAGATGCGGTGTGTCTACGATAGGTGGGCAGAGGCGTATCTACCTAGGTAACTTTTTGTCGTTTTTTTTTTTTTTTTTTGGAAAAAAAATGAACTGGATGATATCTCCTTTTCCTCACCGCCACATCACCTTGACCGCAGCACACCTTCATCTTCACCCCTTTTCCAATAAAATGAGTGAAAATTGAGCAGCCTGTTTAATTGAAGGGTCCTAGAATCCTCTTTCTTGTTAATTATGTTTTTTGAAAAAAAAAAAAAGAAAAAAAAAGAAAAAAGCGCATCCTGTTCATGCCCTTTTACAGCTGCACCTCGTGAGACTGCTCTCGCTCCACTGCAGGTCATCTTCCCAAGCCACAGGCGTCCTTCCATGGTACCTACCTAGGTACCTAGGTATGCCCGTTCCATACTCGTAGTTGCATATGACAAGAAGCATCTATTAATAAACTCGATAGGTTGCACTGCGACCTGCCCAAGTAGATACGATGAAATAAAATTATTGCGAAATAAAAAAAATAAAAAAATAAAGCCAAACGGCAAATGGTCCCGATCCAGGTAAAAAGCGACGTTGGGCATCAACGGGGCTCGCTGGCAGTGCCAGGGGCCCAAAGCAGCCAAAGCAGAAACGGGCACCAACCAAAACATGGCCGCGGCCAACCTGCCCACCAGACCACCACCTCCCATACCTACTCACCATACGGTGAGTACTCCCGTGCTGTCGACCTGCCCCAGTTGGGGGAACCTCTCTTTCTCGTATACTCGTTTCACCGCCAATACGAGTCATATCAACTGGACGGGGAAAGAAGGTCCCCCCCCCTGATTACAGCGCCCTGATTCCAGGGAGCATGTGGCAAGTGCTGCGGCCTTTTTTATTTATTTTTATTTTCTATTTTTTTTTAGTATTATTGTCTGCGTCGACCTCGGGTGCATTGGGTTTTGCTCGGGTGCTCGGGAGTCCAGTGCCTCCATTCGCCTTGGGAATCCTTTCAAGAAAGATCGCATCGGCATACGGAGTATGGTCCATGTCAGGTACCTAACAGTCATGACGTCCTTTTTACACGGCAGCTGAAGCGAGAAGAGAGTGACGCACTCTCGGGCAGCCTACGGTCATGCATGTGCTCTGGTGTTATGGGAGGAATGGGACGTGCTTGGATTCTTTGCCAGACAGCTGCAAGCTGCTCTAGACACAGTGCATCCAGATACAGTGTAAAACTTTACATCAGCTGCAGGTAGCACACGAAACAATCTCCATGGGCAGAGCAAGGGATAGGCGTCGTAGCAAGATCAACACAGTGGCCATGGCCCGTTTATTGTGAAGAAGCCCGTCCATCGTGTGGCGGAGTTTCTGCTGTCTTGCTTTCTTGCTTTCTTACTTTCTTTTCAAAAATAGGTCATGCTCGAAAAGGCCCGGAAAGGCAGGTATAGTCACGAGATGACGTTATGTCACCTGTGTTGCACAATGTATAACGGGCAGGAAATGGGCGAGAGTAAGATGAAAAGTAAAAAGTAAAGAAAGCAAGAAATTACTGTCCCTTAACCAGAGTCACGTCGTGCAAAAAGGCCCACCCGCAGGCAACTGACCGGCGTAACATGAAGACTGCAAGATACAGTGGTCTTTGATCAAACGGCGGAGAGATGTTCCATGGCAGCGATGGAGAGAGGAAATATACGTATAGTCTGAGACCAACTAAGTGAAACTTGTAGATGGAGTACTCCAAGACGCCGTTGAATTGAGAGACATGTGCATAGATGGACAGCCGGTACTGAGACACGGAGACAAGAAGAATGGAAGACATCGTGGTAGAAAAACAAAGAAAGCGTAAAAAAAAAAAGGGAGAGCCCCCAATAAACAGATAAAGGACGAGAATAGACCAGTGATGATAGGCAGACAAAAAGAACAGGGCTTGCAAGACGGCATGTGCAACCAGCCTTGCAAGATGGCTAAAGATGGTATCGCAAGGCGAGACAATGACGAGAAAGGAAACAAAACAAAAAAAGGGACGTCAAAGTAAGGAGGAGGGGGAGAAAAGTAGCTGACGACGACGGTCGCAACTCTCGGCACCGAGCTTGGCATGACAAAATACAGAGGGGAGAGACAGAGGGGAGAGACAGAGGGGAGAGACAGAGGGGAGAGACAGAGAGAGAGAGAGAGAGAGGACAAGAAGGATCAGGGGTCGGGGAGGGGGAAAGAGAAGACCATCGAGAGAAAGCTGCGAATCATTTACTCTCTTTTGATTTGCCCCTTGGCTACCAGTCCGCCCCATGGAAGTTTGTGTATCCTGCAACGGCTGTTTGCTGTTTGTCGTAGACGTCTGTGAGATCTGTTACGAAGCCTCCAAGTGGCGATGCCTACTCCGTACCCCGATGGACCTCCATGGATCTCCCTTTTGGAGGTGTCCTTTTTGCCGTATACCTTTCCCCTCCTTTCCTGCTACCACACCTTTCTTTGTGTCTCTCTTTTTGTCCCTCTTTGTATTCTGCGCTGTTTGTACGCCTCGCATCCAAATCCTCACAGTATTCGGCCATCCAGACTGGACGGTTGCGTGCGTTACGCAGAGTGGGGGTTTCAAAAATGACGACGAAAAAGACACAGACCAGCCTACAGGACGACGAGGCGATGGGGCGGCAGGCGATGAAGCATGTAGCAACGGGATGATGGGAAAGGTAGAGGCGGAAGAATAGAAGAGCGGGAGAGAACAATAGAACAGAAAAGAAAAAAGGTCGTACAAAGGACCCCCCTTCCGGCGGCTGTTTTTGCCAATTTTTCGCCGTCGACCATTTTGAGCAAGTTTTTTTTCTTTTTTTCTTTTTTTTATTGTCCATAGTTCTCTCGGTGCCGACATGCGTGTGTGCGCATGGTGCAATGCAAACAATGATCCAACATGGACTATGCAAGTTCCGTGCAGGTTTTGTGTATCTTGCAGAGCAGACTGTGCAGACTCTTTTGTGTATTTGGTATTGGACGGGCAATTCTCGCTCCTATTCTCTCGCTCCCCCGCTCCTCTCCTCTCCTCTCCTTTCTCCCTCGCGTCATGACTCTGTCTAGGCAAACTCCCACAGCTTCACAAGCAGCTTGTCCTCTGGCTCTGCTTCTGTGCCGTCCGCCGTGGTGTCTGTCTCTGTGTCGTGTGGCAAGACAATGTGCTTGGGAATCTGAAACTCGACCACTGGTGTCCGCTTGACGTCCTTGCCAAACTCTGCCTCGAGCATCTATACTGTTAGTAAAGGAGCAAAAGAAAATAGGAAAACCAAAAAAAAAAAAATCGTACGTACGCTTTGATACGAGTGATCCAAAAAGTCCTCCACGTTGTACGATTGCTTGGTAAACTGTTCCGACAAAATCTTGGCAATGGTGGCGACGTTGGGGTGGTAGTGCGACTGGAGATGCACAATCTCCCACAGGCAGCTATCGATGGCCCTGGTCTCCATGGGGTCGGCCTCGTCGGGCTTGAAGAGGTCGACAACAGCTTGGGAGTCGGCGTCGTCGTTGCCGTCGTCACTGATGCTCTCATCGTCCAAGCGGACAACGGCGGCTGGAACGCGGTGAATCATAAAGGTGCATAGCGGGTGAGACTTTAGCATATTGTAGATCCAGGGCACGACGCTGACAATGGCGCTGGGCGGTGCGTTGAGACAGAGACGGGCCAGACGCTTGATGAAGCTGGCAACCATCTGCACGGGCAGATGCGTCGACGCCAAGAAGGACTGCATCAGACGGAAGAAGCGCGAGCGGTGCTTGGAGTGCAGCAGCTCGGCGTCGAGGAGCGAGTAGAGCTTGGTGTAAAAGGCCGGGTAGTCGACGTTGCGCTCGCGGATCAGGTAGTAGAGACCGGACAGGGCGAGCAGCGACGTCGAGCCGCCGGCGTCGTAGCAGTCGGTCAAGAAGTCGAGGAGCAGCTCGGGCTGGGCGAACCAGGGCGCCACGACGGTCGACGTGATGCCGAGCGCGCGCTTGCGCAGGGCCACATCGTCGCCGCTGGCGGCGCGCTGCAGCACGGCCAGCCACGCGTCCTGGGCCTGCTTCCGGTGCTTGCCGATCGAGTGGAGGGCGTGCGTCTTTTTCGGGGGCGGCGGGTTGATGAAGAAGGAGGAGATGTCTTCGCTGGTCGAGGGCACGGCGTCGAGGAGAGACATGAGGTAGAAAGCTGCAGCACTGTTGGCGGCATCGGCATCCAGGACGGCCGGGAGGGCCTTGAACGTGTAGAAGCGGACATCGCAGTACTTGGCCACGTACTTTTCGACAAAGTCGTCCACGAGGCTCTCGCCCACCTCCTCGCCCAGCGTCTGCCAGGCGCCGAGCAGACCGCGCAGAATCTCCTGCATAAACGGCTGCGGGAAGAGGTACGCTTGGCCGTTGTCGTCCTCCGTCTCGGTGTTTCCCAGCTTGTCCTTCCTCCGGCGGTTCTGCGCCTGCGCCTGGAGGAGACGCATCGACAGCGTGAGTGCCGTGGCGGCGGCGTCGCCCGACCAGCCGAGGAGGCCGACCAGGACCTGCTCGTACTCGGCCAGCCGGTCCTTGAGCCAGCGCACCACCACAGCCTCCTTCTCCTGCATGTTCCGACCCTGCTGCAGCTGTCCAGCAGCCAGCAGCCGCATAAACACGCGGCACAGCGAGACGGCGGCCGTCAATGCTGGTGCTTGTGAGTCGTCTTCGCTTTCTTCGTCGTCGTCGTCATCATCGTCCTCGCTGTCGCCAACCTCGTCGACGGCTCCCTTCTTCTCCGACCTTGCCATCTCAAGCAGCTCGACAAGATTGTTGTAGTGCTTCTTCGACTCGAGAATCTGGCCCTCCAGCAGCAGGATACGGCCCTGCGTCGTCATCTCCACGCCCTCGCCATCGCTGCCGTTTTCTGAACGCGTGCGTTTGCGAGGAGCAGCAGCGGTCTTGGACACGCGCTTCCGCTTGGCTGGTGCCTCTGTCGAAGGCATTTGTGAATTGGAGGCGGAGGGTTGGTGTAGGGGGTAGTTTTGCGAAAGAGTTTTGTTGGAAAAAGTGCCTCTTGCCTCGTAAAGCGAAAATCTTCTGAACCTTCCTGCGCCCGTCTTTCTCTCTCTCTCTCTCTCATACAAGCCTGTTTTTCCTTTTGGGACTCGCAACTTTTTTTGTTATCGCAAATATCTTATCGCAATCGCATCACTTGACCTGCCACATGACCCGCACTCACCTCGCTCTGTTTCGCTCTTTTTTCCTTGTTTCCGTTCCTGGCGCTCCCGGGACCCCGCTCGCGCTAGCCACGTGAGTCGGCAAATAGACAATTCACGTGACCGTACAGTACTGTTTTCCCGCTAGCGAAGTGTTCCGAAAAACCTCATTTTCGCTTTCCCGAGCTCCATCCCGTTACGGCCCCCCCCCTGCGTCCCTTTGACGATTCTTTTTTCTCCCACGCATCCCATCCACGATACCACCACCACACCCCGGAACACCCGAGCTCCGTCGTCTGTCGTCCGGTGCATTGAACTCTATCGCAACAATGGCGTCTCGCTTCGCAAGAAACGCGGCCGGTACGTTTGGGGCGGAGGAGACGAAAAAAAGGAACAAAAACAAAAATGAGAGAGAGGGGACATTGTTGACATGGTGCCGGATTGGCCGCATTGTCGATTGTCGATGGCCGATGGCCGATGATCGCTTGTCGCGTGTCGCTACTCTATTGTTTTCTCGATGATACACCTACTAACAGTCCCCGACAACAGGCCTTGCCCGCCTGCACGCTGCCGCGCGCCCGGCTCTTCCGTCGATGTCGGCTGTCAACGCTGTCCGCGCCACCTCGACCTCGACCTCGACCTCGTCGTCGGCCGCCGCCGTCCCTGCCGAGGACCCCAAGGTCAAGGCCAAGAGCATCCTTGACGCGATTCCCGGCAACTCGCTCATCTCCAAGTCGGCCATCCTGTCGTCGACCGCCGGCCTGTCGATCTACGCCCTCAGCAACGAGTACTACGTCGTCAACGAGGAGACGGTCGTCGCCTTCTGCCTGATCAGCGTGTGGGCTGGTCTGATCAAGTACGGCGGCCCGCTGTACAAGTCGTGGGCGGAGAGCCAGAACGAGAAGATCCGCGGCATCCTCAACGCTGCGCGCGCCGACCACTCGCAGGCCGTCAAGACGCGCATTGCCACGGTCGAGCAGATGGCCGGCGTCGTCGACGTGACCAAGAGCCTGTTTGCCGTGTCCAAGGAGACGGCCACGCTCGAGGCCCAGGCCTACGAGCTGGAGCAGAAGACGGCCATTGCCGCCGAGGCCAAGGCCGTCCTCGACTCGTGGGTGCGCTACGAGAGCCAGGTCAAGCAGCGCCAGCAGAAGGAGCTGGCCGAGAGCGTCATTGCCAAGGTCACCAAGGAGCTCGAGAACCCCAAGGCTCTGCAGCAAATCCTGCAGCAGGCCGTTGCCGACGTCGAGAAGATTGTTGCCAACAAGCAATAAGCGAAGCACTCAAAAAAACCCCTTTTTTCGTCTCGCCCTCCCAACATGTCGACCGGCTGACAACGGCTGGAAGTCGAAGAGAGAAGAAGAAAAAATAAAACGGACAACCCCGGACTCTTGACCTTACCCCATTACCGCCATCTTATAAAAGAGACGGCAGGAAATCATTTGTGTGTGTCATTCGACCCTTTTTTGTTTTTTTCGACGACTTGCGTTTCGAAATACGATGGGGAAGTTTTGCGACACATGATTCCCTGCTGTTGATTCTTTTTTTACCATTTTACTCCCTCTGTGCCATAGTCAATATTATTGTCTCTTTTTTTTTTCTTTTGTCACCCCATTTATGCTTATGCCCACTGCTTGTGCCACTCATTGCAAAGTTGATCTTTATTACTGTCTGTCTCTCGCTCTCGCACTCACTCTCACAAACTCTCCATCTAGTACGACCACGGCCGGACATTGTATCGAGGGTCATCCTCGGGTCTGCCCTCCTTGGGCACGTCGACAAACTCGGGGTTGATGTACCACGATGCATCGCCGCCCTTTTCCTGCGTTATGCTACGTCCATTGCCGAGCCACCGCAGCAGATTTGGCCGTTCTGTCGCGTTTCCTGGACCTTGGCTAACAGACGTGTACTCATAGTCTTCCCAGCGCGGCGCGCGCAGCGCTTCGAGCACGTGGACGGTCGATCCGGGCCACAGCCCGCTGATCCAGTCGCCCGAGCCGTTGTTGGTGCGGTACCACGAGCGGCAGTGATCGAGATAGACGGTGTCCTTGAAGTAGGCGCCGATGTAGTCCTGAAAGTCGGCGACGCGATCGGCCTTGACCTCCATGGTGGCGTAGTCCTCGCGCTGGAGCTTGCGGATGGCCTGGACGATATAGTCGGAAGTGGCCTCCATGATCTTGGTCAGGCTGCCAAAGCCGATGTTGGAGTTGGGCCCGTTCATGATGAAGAGGTTGGGAAAGCCGTCGACGGCGAGCGACAGGTACGTCTCGGGGCGTCCCAACCAGCGCTCAGCGAGCGAGAGGCCGTTGCGGCCAATGACGGGGAACGGCGGGGGCTCGCTGACGCGGAAACCCGTGGCGCAGACGATGACGTCGGCGTCGATGTGCGCAGTCTCTTGGCCGTTTTTTGCTTCTTCTGCCCCCTTCTCTTTTGGGCTGCGGTAAACGACGCCCGTCTTGTCAAAGGCGGTGACGGCCGCCGGGATGAGCTCGACATTGGGCGCCATGAGCGCCTCGAGGTACCCCGGCCCGGGCGTGAGACGGCGGCAGCCGGGCGCAAAGTCGGGCACGATGGCGTCAAAGAGATCGGGTCTCTGGGCGAGGCGCTTCTTCATCGTGTCGCGGTAGGTGGCCTCGAACAGCCGCTGCATCTCGCTGCCGAGGACGGTCGAGTCGTGGATGCTGTTGCCGCCGGTCTCAAAGGCCTTGCGCACGGCAAAGTAGGCCTCGTCGTCGCGGGACCAGGTGTCGCGCTGGTCCTGCGAAAAGGCAATGGTCTTGGGGTCGAGGCCGAGCTGCGCCATGGTGACGTCGCCAAAGCCCGAGGCGATCCAGGTGCGCGAGCGCATAAAGACCTTGATGTCGGTGCCGGCCACTTTCTGCAGGCTGGGCACGATCTGGATCGACGACGAGCCGTTGCCGACGACGGCAATCTTCTTGTTGGCAAAGTCGTACGACTCGTCCCAGGCGCCCGAGTGCATCAGGTCGCCCTCAAAGGCGTCGAGTCCGTCAATGTCGGGCCACTTGATGTCGCTGAGCTGGCCGCGCGCGGTGATGAGCACATCGCAGCGGTCTTCCACCGTGGTGTTGGCGTGCGTGTCGCAGACGCGCAGCACCCACTCCGAGGTGGTCTCGTCCCAGACGGCGCCCTCGACGCGGTGGTGCGTCTTGATGAAGCGCGCGGCGCCGAAGCGCTCGGCCGTCGTCTCGAGGTACTGCTGGATCTCGCGGCCGGGGGCATACAAGGCCGACCACTTGGGGTTGGGCGCAAATGTGTATTGGTACGAGTGTGCTGTTTATGAGGTGTGAGCTTGAAGGGTTTGGTGTGGGAATGGAAGGATTCTAGAATTCTAGAACATGGAAGGATCAAAGGATCGACTTACACGGAATGTCGCAGGCGACGCCAGGGTACTTGTTGAGCCACCAAACACCGCCAACACTCTCCTCCTTTTCATAAACAACGAGGTCGGCATTGCGAATCTTTTGGGGGATGCGGATGGCATTGACGATACCCGAGAAACCAGCGCCGATGACGCGGACCCTGATCGGTCGCTGGTTCTCAATGCTGGCCTCTTTGAGAGTGAACGGAGTGATGGCCATCGTGGGAGAGGGGGTACAAAGTAAGGCAAGGTATTGAAAGGAAAATTCAAAAGAAAAGCAGCTGTTTGAGCACGTAAACAAAGAACGTCCGGATGGAAGCAGAAGCATCGGGAGGTTTTAACAAGATAGGATAATGACAATGACATCAACGGCCGGCGAGTCCATCCTCTACTTGTACATCTCGGTAAGAGCCGAGCAGAGGTGCCGAGTCTCCAGAGTTTCTTAAAAAAAGAAATTAAATAAAAACTAAATAAAAGCTGTACGGTATTTTTTGCCAATTTCTTCCGCAGCACCTCCCCC
>JAGKRZ010000570.1:0-10795 GCA_020002355.1 Intubia oerlemansii
GGGGGGGGGGTCTGGGCGCTCTCCTCGTCGACGATGCGCTTCGAGTAGCGAATAGACGCGCTGTTGAAGCACGACATGGACTTGAAGAAGCTACGGATCTTGCTCTTCTTCTCGTGCGTGGGATCGGCGGGCTTGCGTGTCGGATCGAAAATGTAGCAGATGCAAAGGGTGATCAGAATGATAACCAAGATACCACCAAGAGTACCAAAGACGGTGCAGAGGATGTCTTTGGTGCTGAGGTTGTAACCTCCACCCCCATGGGCAGCAGAAGCAGCCGCCGCAGCAGCAGCAAAGACAGCAGCGGCGCCGCGTTCAACGATGGCAGGCATCTTTGGGGGGGGGGTTTGCGTTTGGGTTTGGGTTTGGGGTTTTTTTGGTGAGCCAAATGTGGTGATTTGATGTTGACAAAGGAAAGAAAGAAAGTGAAGATGACAGGAAGAGAAAAAAAAGGAGGGAAGGATGGAAGAGGAGGGAAAGGGAAGAGGAGGGAAAGGAAAGAGGAGGACAAGGGAAGAGGAGGAAAAGGAAAGGGAAAGACTACTGGCTAAAAGCGGCTTAAAAAAAGGGTTTCGGGACATGCGTGCCCTTTTTCAGGCATCGAGATGCATTTATTTGAAAAATGTCGAGCTTCGGTGCGAACGGAGATGCTGGTTCCACGATGGTTTGAATAGCGTGGCCCGGCGTGTTGGATCGTTGTGTTGGAACAGCATACAGAATGACGCCAACATCAAGCTATCGTCGACTGGCTTTGCCAGATCCATTAACAGTCAACAAACTAGCTACGCTACACACAAGGCTGAGCATGTAGACGGCGCAATATTGACAACTGATCAGTCTGGTGTGATTATCTTTTTTTGGTGCCAGGCAGATATATCTGCCTGCTAGTTGCAGTCTTTTTGTCTTGAATGCCTCCCTCTTTTTTTTGAATTTCAAAATTTCTTCGTCTACCTTTTTTGTATTTTGTGCTTCCTAGCGTATTCGCATATATTTTTGTTTCTCCGCGGTCACCATCTATAATAACACCTCCAGGTTGATCTCCAGAGTGCTCACGGGGTATCTAGAATGTTAGTCATAGTAGGAACGGGCAAAAAGAGCCAAAAAGAGTCAAAAAAAATGCAAAGAAACAAAGGCCACATACCTCAGATCAAAAGCCTCGAGAACACTCGGGTGAAGAACACCCAGCTCGCCTATCCGCTGGGTCTTGCCGTTGAGACGGACAAAGATGGCGGCCGCGCGGCCAGGGAAGAAGGTGGGGTCGTTGATCTCCTGGATGTAGTAGCCGTTGGGCTGGGTGGGCGCGTCGGCCGTGGTGGGCTTGGCGATGGACTCGCCCTTGCCCTCGAGACCCTCTTCGTGCGAGACAAAGGCAGTGCTCAGCATGGCCATGACGCGGTCGAGCAGGCCGTGCACCATCTCAAAGCCGGCCGACTTGGACGAGTAGGCAGCGGCCCAGTGGCGCTCGTTGCGGGCGCGGCGCTCCTTGGTGTCGTCCTTGAAGGCGACGTCCGAAACCTCGGTGATCATGAGCGGCAGGGCGACGCTCTTGTTCTCGCGGATCGTCTTGAGCAGGCCGGGCAGCAGCGACGTGCGCACGACCTGGTACTCGGCCGTCTTGGGGTTGGCCAGCTTGATGGCCGTCTTGCCGTCGTCGACGCGGTTGAGCCAGCCAAAGTTCTCGTCGTGCGAGCACAGGATGAGCGGCATGACCTCGAGCCAGCCGGCCATGGCCGCCTCGAGACGCACAATGTCGGCGAGCTTGTTGATCGGCAGCGGCTGGCCAATGGTGGCCGACTTGTTGGGCGACGAGCGCGGCAGGCGGTTGAAGCCGTAGGCCACGGCCGCGTCCTCCATGATGTCGCACGGGTGCAGGATGTCGGCGCGCGTCGGCGGCACGTCCACGTGCAGCAGCTTGCCGTCGGCCGAGGGCCGCGCCTCGAACGTGACCTTCTTGAGCAGCTGGCACAGCGTCTCGGGCGACTCCTCGAGGCCGCAGCACTGGTTGATGTAGTCGACGTCGACGTCGACGGTGCGGGTCGTCAGGCTGGGCGTGACGCGCGTGGCGCCGTTGTGCTCGGACACGATGCGCACGGGCTCGACGGTGAAGGGCTCGGCGCAGTAGCCCGAGAACATGGTGACCATCATGTTGCAGACAATGTCGAGCTTGGTCTCGTCGGTGGCCGTGATCTCGATAAAGACATTGGTCGTGTTGAGCGTGATCTTGGAGTGTTCGCCGTTGATGATCGGCGGCAGCGAGCACACCACGCGGTTCTTGTCGTAGATGACCGGGTACACCTCCTTGTCGCGGATGATGTGCAGGAAGCGGCCCAGGTGCTTGTCGTGCTCGTAAAAGCCCATCAGCTCCGCGCTGTCCATCTTCTTCGTCTGGTTGAGCGGCACAAACGAGATGTCCTTGGGCGCATGCGCCTCGTACGTGAACGGGCCCTCGATCGTGTCCAGGTCGTGCGTGCCAATCGACACCAGCGTCCGCTGCCGCGCCAGGTTCGCGTGCAGCTTGTCCTGCAGGCTGATGAACGAGTCGTACCGCGCCTGGTCAAACTTGATGTTGCGCAGAATCGTGCCCGCCACAAACGGCCGCACCTTGGCCGTCTCCTTGCTGACCGTGATCGTCTGCATCTGCGCCTCCGGAATGTCCAGCAGCTTGAACTTGGGCATCGCCGTCTTGCCCCGGAACACGTTCAGGTTCATCGCAATGCCCTCAAAGCACAGCATGTCGTACCGGTTCGCGCCAATCTCAATCTTGAGCTCCGGCGCCTGGTCCGCCGGCCGCGCCGGGTCATCCTCCGTGTCCTCGTCCACCTCGACGCCAAACTCGAACGCAAGGTTCTGGAAGGCCTCGGGCGTGAAGCTGACAATCATGTTAGAGATCTATCTCTCTCTTTCTCTTCGTCACCCCCGTCTTCTCGCATCTCCCCCTCACTCACGTCTCGCCCAGCTCTTTAAAGAGCTGGTACTTGTCCACTGCAATCGTCGGCATGGTTGCGTGTCAGGTCTCAAAACAAGTGGACTGGTCGTGAAAAGTGCCGCGTTGGCCTTGTCAATCGCAATGCGCGTTGGTCGTCGTCGTCGTCGTCGTCGGCTGCGCCCACCGGCTCCCAACTCTCAATGCCACTTAACCCAGAATAGCACGTTTGACTCACAAAAAATCACATAAACCCCGCCTATCTGCAAGTATATGCGCTAATCCGCACCACTTCCCCGCTGTCGGCGTGGCCTTTTTTGCGCTGTCATATGGAGGGAAACGTCGCCCAATGGAGGGGCTTATCTTATCGCGTCATACTCTTATGGAGAAACTCTGTACGGGCAGGCATTCACTCCTGACTCCATCCATTTCTGGAAATTTATGAGAGTGCGACTCTTTGACTTTCTTTTTTGAAATCAACGACTTTGAATTAGAAGACAAAAAAATACGAAAAAAAGGCAGGACTCCTTCCAATGAACCGTTTTCTTTTTTATCCCACGCGCTGAGGGGGCTCTGTTGGCATACACAATATGAACTTGAAAGAGAGAGAGAAATAGAGAGCAAAATGTAAAGCAAAAAAACGACAAAAAAGTGACTGGAAAGGGAACGCGCAAATGATGAGTCAAAAATATAGGCAAATGCTTGGACCTAAAGCCTCCTAAACTCCACCGACAAAAAAAAGAGAGAGAGAGAGAGAGAGAGAGAGCGAGAAAAATTGAAAGGGAAACCATGGATGAATACAATAATGTAAAAAAAGGGCTGTGAAATGGGTGTGATAAAAAAAAGACGCCAGGTGATGATAGAGAGAGAAAGAAAAAAGGGGGGAAATGAAAGCGTATTAAACACAGAGGGAAAGTCTGGTACATGTGGATGTGTGGTGTGATGTGTATAAGTGTTGTGAGAATGTGTGGGAGTGGAAATAAAAAAAAAGGCGACGCCGTCATGTAATGATTTGGTCTGGACGGGAAACAACAAGCCACTTGACTGGTCTCTCCGCAGTCCACGACTCCTCCCCCATCTTCTTCGTTTTTGTTCTTCATTCTTATTCCTTCTTGTTGGCGACCTTGTGCTCTTCCAGAGCATCCGCCAGCTGCTGTGCTGCCTCCTTGGTCTTGACCTGCAGCATCCACGTCTCCAGACCGTCACCCTTCTCGTTGGCCGTCGTGAGCTTGACGTATTTCGCATTCGGCTCCGGCTTGTACGTAAAGTCGGGCAGCAGCACACGGTTCAGTGCAATATTGCCGCGCGGCTCGGCACGCAGCAGCAGACGCACGGCACCCGACGTCTTGTTCTTCAGAATGCGCAGCGGGCCAACGCCCTCCGTCTTCCAGGGACTCTTCTTGTCGCCGCCGCCGCCACTCGCCGAGTCCTCCGAGTCGTCCTTGGGCGCCAGACGCAGTGCCTTGGCACGCACCTCATACTCGACGGCCTCGTCCTCCTCGCCCGGCCCGCCGGCGGTTAAACTGATTTGTTCCTGTGGGGCCTCATCTCCGTCAGCCTGGTGTCCAGAATTGTCCGCATTATCTTGGTTGGCACCAGGCTCGGGAGTGCCAGTGGCCGGCGTCGTTGCCAGGCTAGAGGCGCCACCAAGTGCGGTGAAGGGAGTTGCTGCAACTCGCATTAGGATGATAAAAATAAAAAAAGATGAAAGAATATAAAGCAAAGATCGAAAAAAAAATCAAAAAGAAGAATGTGGAACGAGACAAAAGATTGGCCCGATAATAAGAAATGATGTAGGAATAGGGCAAAGTAAAAAAAAAAAAAAAGAATCAAAACTCACCAGTACCTGATGCACCTCCGCCGATGCCGGGAGCAAGGTTGAACATGCCACCAGCCGCTGCCGGCTGCTGGCCAAAGAGGGGAGTGCTGGTCGATGTCGACGACGTGTTCGCACCAAAGCTAAACATGCCGCCATTCGAGGCAGGGGCGGGTGCTGCGGGCGTCGTGCTGGGCTGCGAGCCCGCACCAAACGAGAACATGCCGCCCGAGCTTGCGGCCGGTGCTGCCGGCGTAGTCGTCGAGTTGCCAAACTGGAACATGCTGCCACCGTTCGAGCTCGTCGCACCAAAGTTGATGCTGGGCGTGCTCTGCGAACCAGACGAGCCGCCACCTGCAGCAAAGGGGTTGTTGAAGCTCGTGCTGCTCGTAGAACCACCGCCCATGCTAAACGTAAACGACGAGCCACCGCCAGTGTCGTTGCTGCTGCCGTTGTTGTTGCTGCCAAAGCTGAAACCGGTCGAGGGGCCCGGAGTAGCAGCTGCCGTGGTCTGCGACGCGTTATTGCTGCCAAACGAGAAAATCGGCGTGGACGAGGCAGCAGGAGCAGGAGCCGTCGTAGCAGGCGTCGACGAGGAACCGCCACCGAAGCTGAAGATGGGAGCCGCCGTGCTGGTTGCAGGAGCCGAGGTGGCCGGCGTGCTGCTGCCAAACAGGTTGGTCATCGGGGGCTTGGGAGCCTCAGTGGTAGCCGCAGTGTTGCCAAACAGCGACTTGGTCTCGGCAGGCTTGTCGGCCACGCCGTTGAGCTTGGGGGCGCCAAAAGCGAACAAAGGCGTCGAATCGCCCGATGCTGCAGAGCTGGGGCCGTTGCCAAACAGCGAGCGCTTGGCCGAGGGCTCGTCGCTGCCGTTGCTGTCCGCAATAGCCTTCTTGGGAGCACCGCCAAACAGGGTGCTCGTGCTGCCGCCAAAGGCTAGAGCGGGCTTGGCCGTAGGAGCCGCTGCGTCAGCATCATCATCGGCAGAGCGCTTCTTGCCAAACAGGGAGCCGGCATCCGTCTTCGCAGCACCGCCGAACAGGGTCGACGACTGCAGAGAGGGAGCGGTTGCAGACGAGGTCAGCGGGGCCGCAGAAGTCGCAGTTGCCTCGGCGGGCTTGGTGTTACCAAACAGCGAGCCGGTGGAAGGAGCAGTCTCGGCAGGCTTGCCAAAGAGAGAGGTGGACGAAGTTGCCGACGTGTCAGCAGGCTTGCTGTTACCAAACAGTGACGCGGCAGGAGTCGTCGACGTCTGGCTAGTCGTGGCGGCACCGCCAAAGAGGGAGGGCGTCGTGGCAGAAGTCGTGAGAGCCGCAGGCTTGGCCGTGGAGGGAGTGCCAAACAGAGACGTGGTGGCAGCAGACGCTTCTGCGGGCTTGGCGTTGCCAAAGAGGGAGGTGGCAGGCGCGGCAGGTGTAGTAGTCTCCTTGGTGGCGTCCTTGTCCTTGGCGGCATCGGCGGGCGTTGCAGAAACACCAGCAGCAGCAAACAGCGACGGGGTCGATGCGCTGGTAGTAGGTGCAGGAGTGGTGGAGGTGGCAGCGCCGCCGAACAGAGACTTGGCCGGGGTCGACGATGCACCGCTGGCGAACTTGATCGGGCTGTCAGGAGTCCAGGTCTTGTTGGCCGTGAAGGGGTTGGCAGCAGCAGCGGCGGCAGGAGCAGCAGAGGTAGTAGGGGCAGTCTCCTTTTCAGGGCTAGCACGCTCAGAAGCAGGCTTGCTATTGCCAAACAGGGGAGTCGAGCTAGCCTGGAAGACCGACGGAGGAGCAGAGCCGTTGCCAAACATGCGGATGGGCTGGCCGTCGCTACCCTTATTAACGCGGTCGAACAGACTGCGGCTGGCTCCGCTGTCCGATGCATCCGAAGTCGCAGCCGAGCCGTTCAGAGCAGTCGTGGGAGCGGAGGCGGAAGCAGCAGGCTTGGCACCGAACAGCGAGGACTTGGGCGTGGAGGCAGAGCCAGCGGCGGCAGCGCTACCGACGACATTGTCGCTCGTCTCCTTCTCCTCAGAGTCGTCCTGGTCGTCCGAGTCGGTGTCGTCCTCACCGTCAGCATCGGCATTGTCGTTGCCGCTGCCCTTGGCCGAGCTGGCATCCGACAGGTAGCCAAAAATGTTGTTGGTCGGCGCGGCATTGGCCTTGAGGCCGCTCTCCAGAACAGACCGAGCCAGACTGCTGCCATTTGACATGCTCTTGGTTGACTGGGCGAAGGCGCTCGACTTGAAGAGCGAGGCGGCATCCGAGGGCTTGGTGACAGAGATCGACGGCGTCGAGGTCTCCTTCGCGACATCATTCTCCTTCGGCTCCTTGTTCGACTCCTTGGCTGGCGAGTTGGCAACCTTTTCGAAAAAAGCCTTGGTGGCAGAAGGTGCGGCAGTCGAGGAAGTGTTGCTAGGCGCCGGCTTCTGCATCTTGGCGCGCTCCAGCTGCTCGACGCTCTCGCCTGGTGCCTTTTTCTTTGTCTTGTTAAGAGCAGGAGTGCTCGTCTCCGACAGGGGCTCGCGCGCAATGGCGCCATCGACCGCACGCGAGCGCTTCAGGTTACCAGACGAGGCGATAGAGGCAGGCGGGTCGATGTTATCCTGCGCCTTGCGCTTCCCCGACCGCAGCAGACCCTCAGTGCCATTGGGCCGCGCCAGAGACGCCGAAGCGGTGGCGGCCGGTTTTGAAGCAGACTTGGGAGCAGCGTCGACGTCCGACTTTTTGCTGCGCTTCTCGCTGGAGGCAGCAGCAGCAGTCTCCTCGTTGTCGTCGTCGTCGGGGATGTTGTGGGTAGCCTTCCACTTGTCAAAGACGGCCTTGGAGACCTTGACCGTCTTGAACTCGTAGAGGCCGTAGCGGAGCATGATCAGGCTGCGGTTCTTCTCGTACTCCTTGGCAAAGTTGGTGATGTTGATCTTCCAGTCCTTCTTCATAAACACCTCGTCGGCAGCATACTTGAGGCGGCGCAGGTCGAGAATACAAAAGAACTGGTTGCGCTGCTCCTCGTCAAACTCGGGCGGGACGAGGTGGGCAAGGTACTGGCTGGCATACAGCGAGCCGGGCTTGTTCTTGAGCTCCTCGGGCACCATGCTGATGACCGCCTCGCCGGTGAGCTTGGCATCGGGCTCGGGGATCTTCATCTCAAACGGTGCGCTCGACGCAACCTTGGCCATGTCGCGTGCAGCCAGCTCGTTACCCGGGGCACGCAGAGACCGGCCAGGCGTCGTGGCCGGGAAGCTGCCGCGCATCGTGTTGGGCGGCACGCGCGGCGTAAAGGTGAAGCCCTGCGTGTTACCTGTCGTCGAGTCGCGGAACATGTTGCGCGGCGTCGTTGCCGACGTGAAATTTGTCCGCCGGGGCGTGGCCGTCGCGCGGCCGAGGCTGCTGCTGTTGCTCGCGTAGAGGCTGTTGTAGCCGCTGTACGAGTACGGGTTAGCGTTGCCCGAGCTAGAGCGGCCCGAGGGGCCCTGGACGCGGTCGTGCATCTTGCGCCGGGCCAGCTGCGTCGGTGACGCGCGCTTGGCCGGACTCTCGGGGGATTCCACGGGGGGTGCCGAAAAGGTGCCCGAGTAGCGGGCCGGCGTGCGCTCCGAGGGAATGTCTGAGTGCGGCATCAGCTGAACACGCGTCGAGGGCCGGCCGCCGCCGGCAGCGGCCTGGGTGCTGGACGACGCGGTCTTGTTAGCCGTGGGCGTCGCGCTCGTCGCGTTGGAAGAAGCTCGATCTTGGGCGGACGCGCGGCTCCCGCTGACCAGGCCAGTCAGGCTGCTAAACCACGACTTGGACCGCCGCTGAGGAGTCTCCATGATGATGGACGATGATTCGTCGCGCAGGACTCAATGGCTGGCGTCTATTGGATGGATTGAGATTGGAGAGGGGACGCGAGCGGTTGTGAAGAAAGAGCTCGAAGAAAGCTCAAATGGAAGGCATCGACGTGTAATATGAATCGATGCTGCACGCGAGAGCGACGTCAAACAACAAAAACAAAATGAAAGAAATGACAACGAGCGGTTGAGAAATGAAAATAAAGACAATGGTGACAAAGGAGAGGATGCGTCAGATGATGCGCGTTGGTTGTGACGGGCCGCTTGTCGCGTGTATGGATGGTCGCGATGGGGAAAAAAAAAACAGCGTTCAGAGGCGCGACGGGGTCGAAAAATTTTGGCGGACACGAAAATATTGGTGCACGCACAGGGGAAAGGAGGACAGTGGGAAAGAGCAATAGTACTCCTCCCACAGCAGAGAGGGAAGGTGGGCCGCTCTGGGGACTGCGAGACAGGGAAGGTGGCCAAAGGCAACGACCCCGAAGAGGGAAAGAGCGGCGGAGTACAGCGAACGCGACTGCGAATCAGATGGAGGCAGTCGCCGCTTTGCTGGGCAAAAGAGAAGGAACGATTGGCCAGCGTAGCGGCAGCTTACTTGCACTGCATGCTGCCCTATAATTGGTGGAAGCCGCCAGCATTCCCACTCTTCAAAAGTGCTTCTGCGCGCCTCTTCGCTTTTTTTAGGGGAGAGTGGGCTTTGTCTACTCATGCATGATGTCAATGTGTAGTATATGTATTGGTCTGGAAGCACTGCAAAGTGAATGGTTCTCACTCACTGTTTGTACGCACAACCAAATGCGCCTGCCCATACAGTGAAGTTCACGATGCCATTCTGTGTTATGTAAGCTCACATATTGATTGACTTTTCCGGAAGGGGCGACCAACAGCCAACAGCGCAGCCAGCTCAGGTACACCAGGTACCGCCATCAGGTACCTGTGCCGGACGTCCTGTTGCGAGCTTCTCATGCACAGTCGCTTACAAAAATCTGTCTCATTCGCATTCAATGTGCATAAAGTCACTTCGCATATGCCCTGTCTGCCTATCTGTGTGCCGTATGTTCTGCGGACTTGCCAAGGTTGCACGCACCTGTTGTGGTCACCGCATTGCTGCAATACATGCCAAGTGCCGACGCAAGTCGCTCTTGCCATATTTCCTACTGGCTGCCGGCAGGGTAGTTACGCTTTGTGTGCCGATGGAAGGTGCGGACGGAAGAATGGAGAAGCACGACACATCTCAACGGTGGAAGATCCAGAGTGCGGAGGAAGGAAGCCCTGGCAAATAAGAGCCGAAACAGGCAGGAGCCGGCGTATTAGTACCCCTGCACATGCTGCAACTGCTGCGGCTGTTGCAACGGGTCTTCGTCCGACAACAGCCGGCAGGGCAGGTGCCATGGATGCGAAGACGGGGACTTGTTGTGCGGCACGAAAATTAAAAGGAACCTTCGGTCTTGGAGCCAAATGACGCCTACAGTCCACCACACGCGCGGATGCCCCCAGCAAACGCGCCCGTGGGGTTTCGTGGAGGACGAGGAAGGCGCGACTGCCTGCGCAAACCAATCAGAGAGCTTTCCGGCAAGTGGTCTGCAAAAGACGTCCGCAAAAGCTTTTCATGATCAGCGAGCGCCTGATGTCGGGGCAAACGGCTTTCACAAAAGAAAAAGAAAAAAGGGCCAAAAAGCCTCGGCCACGAGCCGGCGACTACGCCCATTGGCCCTTTTTATAGGATGTAGCCGGCACTCTCCTATCGAAACATCCCGGTAACAATGAGGGGGGGACTTCTTTTGCAGGGAGCTCTACGTAATTCGGATGTATCCTTTTTCGACTCTTGCACAAGTTGGGAAGGGGCGTTTTTACGTCGTGGAAATGCCTTCCGCCGGACGTCAGTCATGTGGATGTGATCTTCCATTTGTCCCGTCTCCCAGAGGAAGCATGAGCCCCTCCTTTGGGGTGGCGGTCTTCTTGGCCGTACCTTCCCGTTTGCTGATGTGATTCTATATAAATGAGCAGGTGATCTCCGCATTTTTTGAGGCAGGAAAAGGGAAGCTCCAACTGTCTGCTTTATTCTCGTTCTTTTTTGCTCTTTTGGCGTCATTCCGCTCCTTCCAACAATTTATCGTAGCTCCTCCAAGCAAAAAGCAACGCCCCCACACACACCCGGATCCACGACTCGTCTCGCCCTCCGCTGGCTGGTTCGAGCCCTTTCCTGACTACACGCCCCCCCCCCCCCCCCCCCCCCCCCCCCCCCCCCTTC
>JAGKRZ010000571.1:0-10728 GCA_020002355.1 Intubia oerlemansii
TTTTGGGGGGGACAACCACAAAATACAAAGGGAGTGTTACCGAATGTGTGTGCGGGCAGGTGCCCCTTTGCCCCTGTCTCTCGAGTATCAGTGGCACTACACACGGGCATACAAAGAGGACACGATGATGGCGGTCTTTTGGTTTATTCAATATTGAGCGAATAACTTTGATTATTATAAGGAAGTTGGACTCGGGTGAAACCAGTAGAAAACAATCCGAGCAATGGAAACAAAGCAAACAAGCATGTGAGGAGACAGGAGTGAAACCAAAGGGAATGAAGAATAATAGGAGAGAGGAACAGAAAAGATGGTTGAAACCAGTAAAACACTCCCGTGTCCCAGCGGCCAAAAAGAAGAGAGACGTGATCACAGTGGTCTGGGAAAAACCCAGGCCGCCTGTTTTTAGTGACTGTCAGTCGTGACTAGACTAGAATTAGATCAGAGCCCAGCCAAGAGCAGCGGCAACGAGACCAAGACCATGGCCATTCATTGTGTCAGCCACAGAACCCGCAGCATTCGTGGAGCCCGGCCAAGGATTGCCCGTGGCCGTAGCCGTGGCCGTCGCCGGAGGCAGCCGGTCCCTCAGAGACGAGACGGCCGACTCAAGAGCATTGATATTGCTCGAGTAGTAGGGCGGGACAGCCGACTGGAACCAGCCTGGCGGGTTCGTCTGGGCGACGGCCGAGAGAAAGAGGGAGCCGGGGTCGCCGGTGATGGCAGCGGCCGAGGCGGCGGCGGCGACCGAGGCGGTGATCTGAGCATAGGCAGACGACGGGACATATGCTGCAACGAGAGACGAAGCTTCCGAGACCAGTCTGGGGTCAGGGACGTCGGCCCGTGCAAAGTGCAGAGCAAGCACGCACGGGAGCAGTCGCAGGATGGTGGAGGTAGGACGCATGGTGGCGCTGTGGTGTCGGGGAGGCGCTCTTTTCTGTTCTGGTCACAGCTTAAAAATTCAAACAAACTGTCCTAGGGGGTGAGTCAAGATACATGTGATGATGGAGACGGCGACTAAAAGATGGACATGAGAGGGAAAGGACGAGGAGAAGAAAACGCAAGAGTTGCCAGAGCTGCCAACCATATTTATATATTTATACACGCAGACGCACACACATATATAATCACAATCACACACGAAACATGAGCGCCGAAGCTATGAACGTCAGTGTAATACATGACACAAGCGATGGTGATGCAAGTGCAATGCCATAGGCGAGGACGAGAGAGCACAGGGAGGAGGGGACGAGACGTCTATAGAATACGGACGACGAGAGACAACAGGAACAAGCCGTGGAATGCAGCACTGATGCCATGGAGGGGTGTTTACGGCACAACAGACCACCTGTGTCTAAACATTCACCTGCCACGAGATGGCGACGAGAAACGAGGCTGGACTGAAGAGAGTTGACGTTGGAGGTTGAAGTACCTGAAGAGCCGTCTAAGTCAGATTACATAAGCCGCCGTTGAACAGACGTTGAGCAGACGCTGAGCGGGCCTGGCAGCTAGCGGAACACTAACACTGCACTAATAGAGGGCCCTGCCAAACTGACAAAGGAGTTCTACGGAGAACGGCGGGCTGGGCCGAGCTGGCTTCATGACTATTACGACTAAAGTTTAGGTAGTCAGCGACGGCGGTCTTGTATATTCTTATTTACTTGTTTGGAAGTTCTTTGCAGTAAATCAAGACGTGCACCACGCACTGCAAACCCTGCAGCGTTGGAAATACCTGATTCGAGGCGCGGCTGCCGGCAGAAAAGGCTGCCTCCGCGGGGGCCCTCTGACGTAGTGCGGCAGGCGCAGCTGGACCAATTACGTAAGGGTGCATGCAGCAGGGAAAGGCCGCCAAAGGCGGCCGCTCAACGTTTCTCTCAGAGGGCCAGGCTCCCAAAGGCCCGCCAAAAAGCCCACGCAGTGCTCGTTCATGTATCTTCCATTGCGTATTACAGAGGGGTCTATTACTAGGCGCGCAGGGTATAGGGGTCCATGGACGCAATATAAACAGCAGGGACTACCCCTCCCGACCCCGCGCGCCACCCTGCGCATGCAACTCGCCTTCTGATCCGTCCGACGCTGCCTTTTTTGATCGCACACTCGCAAAGACACCACCTCAACCGCCTCGTCTTTTATTGCCGCCATCCAAACTGTGGTCACACCCATCGCCTGGGCAGACGAGAGGGCATTTTGGAATACAAACCATACGCTGCGATCCTTGTCTGCTGTTCCCACTGGCCTCTTCCAAAGAAAGCTGATCTTGCAAGCGACTCGTTGAGCTGTTCTGCCGTGCTGGCTGCAGCTTACCGCGTCTGACCACTACCCCTGTCTCTTTCTGCCCCTTCTGCCCCACGGACACGGGCATCATTGCGCATCACGACAGCGCACACACACACGCACCACCACCACAACCATCACACCACCACTACCCCACATCCTCACAGGACCCTCTGCATCTTCTTCTGCAGCAAAGTCAACAACTCGCGGCCAGCGGACCAAACATGTCGGCGTACGACAACTACGACGATGGCCGCAGTGGCCACTCGGCGGCGCGCTACTACGACGACCGTCGCTACCAGCGCGACCCTCGCTATGCCGAGTCGCGCGACGCCTATTCGCGGACGCATCCCACTTCCCGCGACCTCGTTCCGCGCACACGAGAGGACAGTGACATGTCCGTCGAGGAGATCCGCCGCGAGTTCCCGCCGCCCACCTACAGAGCTGCCTACGACGACTATGATGACGAGCGCTACTCGCGCTCCGGCCGCGACCGGGACTATGGCCGCGACCGCGACAGACGCGACGGTGCGCGCTCCTCCCGGGACGCCCACTACGGCGACGACAAGAAGCGCCGCCGCATGCTCAGCAACCAGGAAAAGATCCTGGCCGCCGTCATTGGAGGCGCCATTGCCGTCGGCGGCAAGGAGCTCTATGACCGCCGCGAAGCCAAGCAGGAGGGCCACGGCGTCCAGCGCAATGCCCTGGCCTCGGCCGCGCTCGGCGCTGCCGGTGCTTTTGCCGCCTACCAGGGCGCCGACCTGTACAACAAGCACAAGTCCAAGGAGGACAAGACCCTCGTTGCCCACCGCGGCCGCGACAGCGACGACGACAGCGACGACCCGCGCGAGAAGAGCGGCCACCGCAAGTTCCTCGAGAGCGCCCTCTCGGCAGCCGGTCTGGGTGGCGCCGTCAGTGCTCTCACGGGCGGCGCCGATGCGGACGGCAAGCGCTCAGACACTCGCAGCCGTGGTGGCGGCAGCCGCTCGCGTTCGCGTTCGCGCTCGCGCTCACACTCTCGCTCGCGGTCAAAGGCGCGGGACCGCGATGACCGGGACGGCAAGGGCGGTGCCGCCAGCAAGATCCAAAAGGCCGCCATGGCCTCGCTGATTGCCGGTGCCACCGAGGCTTTC
Source organism: Intubia oerlemansii (assembly GCA_020002355.1). NCBI lineage: Eukaryota > Fungi > Ascomycota > Sordariomycetes > Ophiostomatales > Ophiostomataceae > Intubia > Intubia oerlemansii. The sequence continues at coordinate 3,402 of JAGKRZ010000571.1, forward strand.
CGCGTCTCGCGAGAGCCCGGCGGCTGGAAGGGCGAAAAGGCCAAGCGCATATTTACGGTTGCCGCTGGCGCTGGCGCTATCGACGCCGCCCAGGACAGCAGCCACACAAAGCTCGGCATCGCCGAAGCCGTCATTGGCGGTTTGCTCGGCAACCGTCTCGTCAACGGCTCCCGCCACAACATTGAAGAGGACAAGCGCACAGGACGCAGTCGCTCGCGGTCGCGTGCCCGAGGGGAGGGTGGCGGTGCAGGCAGCGGTGTTAGTGGCCTGGCTGCCCTCGCCACGGCCGGCCTCGGTGCGCTTGGTGCCAAGAAGATTGCCGACGCCCACTCCCGCTCGCGGTCGCGCACCCGCGATCGTGACCGGAGTGCCGACTCCTACGACAGCCGCCGGAGCCACCGCCGCCGCCGCAGAGACTCGTCCGACAGCTACGACAGCCGTCACCGCGGCAGCGGCGGCCGCCACTACAGCCACAGCCGGTCGCGCGACCGGGCCAGCCGGGATGACTACGACGACAGACCGCGGCGCCGTGGCGGCAGCTCCCGGTACGACTCGGACCCAGAGAGCTCGTCAGACGACGACCGCAAAGGCCGCAAAATCAAAGGTAAGCAAATCCTCAAGACGGGCTTGGCAGCTGCGGCCACCATCAATGCAGCGCACGAAGTATACCAGAGCATGGAGAAGCGGCGTGCACGCAACCGCGCCGTGCGGCAAGGGCGCATCTCGCCCGAGCAAGCCAAAAAGATGAAGAGGAAATCTGCTCTCCAAGACGTGGCATCTGTCGGAATAGCGGCCCTGAGCATCAAGGGTGCCCTGGCCGAGATGAAAGAGGTCCACGAAGTAAACCACGAACTCAAAGAGTGGAAAGAGGAAAAGGCCCGCCGCCTCGAGCGTCGCAAAGAGCAGCAGCAGGGCCAGCAGGGCCAGCGAGGGGACCTGCCGTATGAAGAAGACGATTGAAAGTTAAAAGAGCACTGAGAGTGAGGAGGGGGCGGACGCTCGTGAATGGCTCGAAGCGGCTTTTGTTTGAAGCACAGAATTCCCGGCATGCCTCGTGTGCTGGATGCTGCGTCGGAGAAATAATCTTCTCTTTCTTCTTTTCTCTCTCTCTCTCTCTTCTCCTTCCATATGCTTTTGTGTATATGTGATCATGATTTATGACCTCATGGAGAGTCAAGCCTCCCCTCATTTCTCTTGTTCTCCTTCCTCGCTGGCCTCTGACTGCCCATTCACCTTTATCGCTCACCTACCACAAGAGATAACATTGCTGACAGCTGACGCTAACCGTTACATAGATGGACGCAGCCGCCGCTAAAGTCCCTCCCCTTTTGTCCAACAAAAGCCCAACTGTACGACACTGTGCACTGCTCCGTGCGTAGCAGCTTACGAAACGACGAAACGGAGTTAGGTTGGCCCCGTGTGCAATGCCGAATCCACGCAGACATGTACTTTTTTACTTTCCCCTTTTCTTGCTATTATTTTTTTTTTATTTAATGATTTGTTCTTGCTTCGTTCTTCCTCCTACTTTTGACCGCCTCTCGGGTTTATTCCTCGTCTCACATGATACATATCTACCTTATTTTGGTTGCAGATAACGTCTATTCTTTCCTGGATGACTGTTTTGATTTTAATGCCCCCCTATCTTACTTGAATGAATTTGAAATTTCGCTTTAATGGTACTGAGAATGATGAACAACACAAATAAATTACAGGGCACAGGGGTTTCCATACATCACGGCCCGTGCTACTCCCATAGCATGACCATGAAACTCTTTCTTTTGTTGCACCCGTTTCATCCGTTGCATCCGTTGCCAGCTGTTGTCAGATATGCAGAAAACAGCCGACAAAACGCCGCTTGAAAAAAAAAAGAGGATCGTTTGCGTCTGCTGCACGTCGCGTTTGAGGTGGGACAAGGGGAGTGTGGGAGTGTTTGGGTGACGTCATGGTTCAAGACAAATGCCGCGTCCCACCGCCAAACGTGCTACTGCAGCTACTGGCTGTCGTCGCCGCTGTCGCCGCCACTGTCACCGCCACTATCGCTCGTAGCACCTGCTGCTGCTGCTGCTGCTGCTGCTACTGCAACAGTATCACCGCCACCACCGCCAATGCCAATGCTCGCTGCAACATTTCCGCCAGCCTTTTTCCAGGCCTGCGTCATGGCCAGCAGGTTCATCGTGCCCTTGGCCTGGCGGGCATCCGCCGGGAAAATGTAGTCGTCGTACTCCTCCCAGCTGCCGTCTTCCATCCGCCGCTTCTTCTTGGTCCTCCGCGGCATCTGCTTCTGCACCCTTTCCGCGTCCTCTGCGCTGCCGTACGCCCGTTCAAAGGCAAGCCAGGCATTGAGCAGCGTGACGCACTCGGCCTTGAGTTCCTGGTCGCGGAAGTTGGTGTGCGCACGCTCAAAGATCTTGCGCGCTCTACCCTTGGCCTCGTCCGTCACATGTGCCTCTTCGTCTTCGTTTTCTTCTTCTTCTTCCTCGTCGTCCGCAGGCACATGGATTTCAAACTGTGCGTAGCTGATCCACACCTTGGGATGGTTGGCCTTTTCGAGGAGGCGCTCGTACAGCTCGCGCGTCCGCTCGTACTCTCCCTCCTCCTCCTCAAAGTCAATGTACGCCTTCCAGAGAACCTCGGGCATGTCCAGCACGGGCTGGGCCACGCCCATGTCAAAGATGGCGCGCGCGCGGTCCACGTCGTCCAGACCGCGCTCCAGCTCAGCCCACTGGATCCATGTGCTGCAGTTGGCCGGGTTGTAGACAATGTGCTTCTCGTACAGCGTCCGGCAGCGCTGGAACTCGTAGAGCTTCTTCTCCAGCTCAATGTAGCCCTTGAAGATGCGGTCCTTGGGCGCCTGGCCGAGCGCGCGGCCCAGCGTCTTGCGCGCCGCCGTCAGCTGGCCCTGGCGGATCTCAAAGTAGGCCTTTTGCAGCCACACCTTGGCAAAGGTAAACTTGCTGTGCGGGATGAGCGAGAGACACGTGTCGTAGACCTGCCGCGCGCGCTCCGGGTTCTTGGCGTCCGTCTCCTCCCACAACGCGTAAAAGATCCAGAGAAAGATGTACCGCCGCCACAGCCGCTTCTCCGGCGCCGGCGGGATCTGCGCAACGGCCTTTTCGTACACGTCTCGTATGCGGTCCACGTCGCCCGTCGTCTCCTCCAGCCGCGCCCAGTCGAACCACGCGTCGTAGTTCTTGGGATTCTCCTTGACCTCGTCCTCGTACTGCCGCCGCCGCTTCGACACGACAATGTCTTCGATGCCGTCTCGGTCGCCAAACTGCTTCTCAAACGTCGTGTACTCCTTGTGCAGGACCATCGACCGCGCCCGCGGCAGGTTGTCCAGTCCAAACTTGTAGATGGCGCGGGCGCGGTCGTACTCCTTGAGCTTCGCCTCGAAGCACGCATAGCTGATAAAGAGCTTCTCGTCCACCAGGTCATCGCCCAGAGACTCCACGGCCGTCTGGAACACCTCCCGCACCAGGTCGCTCGTGCCAAAGTCCTCCTCGAACTTGGCCCACTTGATCCAGGTCCGCGGGTAGGGGTGCACCACGGTATACGACCGGAAGATGTCGCGCGCGCGGTCGTATTCGCTGTACCGCTTCTCGAGACGGATGTATGCGTTCCAGACCTCCTCGGACGGCTCCCACTTGAGCCACCGGTCAAAAATTTGCCGCGTTCCCGCGACATTTCCCAGCATCTCCTCGCTGCGAGGTGTTAGAATTACAATGCCTTTGAAGAAAGAAGGGGCGTGGTCTACTCACACATAAAGGTACTTGTACCAGAGCTTGTCGACGCGCGGCAAATGGGTCACGGCTCGGTCGAGGAGGTTGCGGGCGTGGGCAATGTTGCGGTTCTTGATCTCGGCCTCGATGTACTTGATCCAGAGCGGCACGCTGTTGGGGAGGACATCGAGGGCGCGCTCAAAGACGGACCGCGCACGCGCCAGCTCCTTCTGCTCGAGCTCGAACTGGGCATACTGCGCCCATGGCTTGAGGCTTGTCCGCGACCGCCGCACATAGTCCTCATACTCTCGTCGTTTCCGGCCCTGGTATTCGTGTAGCTCTTCGAGGTCGGCAAAGTGCGTCGTCGGCGCCTGGAGAGGCAGTTCTTGGCGGTCAACGGCCTCCCGCAAAAGTTGTTCTGCCGAGATCTGTTTGCTGTCAGCATTGTGCTTGCGCGCGCCAACCACGGTCGCAATGATGCTTGCAGGGGAAGCAGACGGCCATAAATCAAGGACAGAAACCGTTTCATCCTTTCCAACACACAAAAGGATCAAAGGCATACCTGAACAGGCGCCGCGGCCTTGTTTTTGACCCGGGGAGGGCCTCGAGACTCCATGCTGGAACGGGATTGAGCAGTATTATTCGAATATAGAGAGGGAGCGTAAGAGTCGTGACGGGTGTTCCGGCAAGACAGGTCGCAGAAAAAACAATCGCTGCCGTCGTGGCTCGTGGTGTGTCTTGTCTCTCGCTCTCTCTTTCTCTCTTTCTCGTCGTCTTTTCGCGTAAGTCGGCGCTGTCAATTCAGAGCCGCAGGGCTGGTTAGCCTAGTCCAAAAGTAGCCAATTTTGATCACGTGTCGATTATATAAGCATGCGACTGAGTGGCGCTTGCTTTTCGCAGTCTTTACCACATTTGGGTGCCTATGCTCAGAGCAGCAGCCTTGCGGCGCGTTTTTATCCTTTTTTTTTGTCAGATTTGTTGACTTTTCGCCTTTTGGATCCTTGAAGTGTTTTGCGCCTCGCCGACAACCACCTTTCCAACTTTTCCGACTGTATCATACGGCATTAGCAAACGACGCCTTTGGCAAATCTTGATCTTACGCGCTCCCGACTGTTTTCTGCCAACAAAAAAAGCGCTTTGCTTTTGCAGCGCGTTGCCGCGTTCCGTCATCGCAAGACAAGGACGAGGGGGAGTCCACGATGTCGACCCTTGCGGATGAGCTCCTGCAGGACTTTGAGGATGAAGACCTCGTCGACAACCAGGAAGATGGCGAGGATGACACGGCGGCGCTGATGGGCCTCGCGGGGGGCGACGTGCCCATGGACGACACAGACCTCCTCAGCTCCGACGAGGAGGACGCGGCAGCAACGATGGACGGCGTGGAAGCCGATGGACAGCAAGGGGCAGGCGGTAACAGCAGCAGCTTGAAACGGACACCAGATCTGCGGTCTGCGACCAGTCTCATCAAGACGCTCGATGAAGTATTGGAGGTGAGAAGAGCAGCCCCCCCCTCCCCCCCTCCTCCCTTTCACTCACATCCTTTCCCTCGCATATTTTATCTCAATTCCCTTGCTAACACATTCAGAAAATCAAAGTCTACCAGGCACAATCAAGCGAGAGTCGAAACCAAAACATTGGCAACATTGAGGAGCACCCCGAATACCACCTCCTGACACAGGCCAACGGCCTCTCGACATCCATCGACAACGAGGTCTCGACGGTGCACAAATGGATCCGCGACCACTACTCGGTGCGCTTCCCCGAGCTCGAGACGCTCGTCACAAATCCGCTCGAGTACGCCAAGGCGGCTGCCGTGCTGGGCAACGGCCCGCTCGACTCGGACACGATGCGGTCGCTGCCGCGGTCCACGGACAACGCGCTGGGCGTGTCGCTCGAGTCTGTGCTCGACAAGCCGACGCTGATGATCGTCACCACGAGCGCCATCACGTCCAAGGGCCGCGCCATGGCGGCCGGCGAGGTGGAGGCCATTGTGGCGGCGTGCGAGATCATGGTCAAGCTGGACGAGGCCAAGCGCACGCTGACCGCGTACGTGCAGTCGCGCATGACCGTGTTTGCGCCCAACTTGACCGCCCTCATTGGCTCGCTGACGGCCGCACAGCTGCTCAACACGGCCGGCGGCCTGACGGGCCTGTGCAAGACGCCGGCGTGCAACATTGCCGCCTGGGGCACCAAGCGCAGCGCCAATGCGGGCGCGCTGGCCAAGAACGTCACGGTGCGCCAGCAGGGCTACCTCTACGAGTCGCCGCTGATTCGGTCCATCCCTACCGACCTCAAGAAGCAGGCCATGCGCATCGTGTCGGCCAAGGTCGTGCTGGCCGCCCGCGTCGACCGCATCCACTCGTCCCCCGACGGCAGCTCCGGCGAGGAGCTCAAGGAGCAGTGTCTTGAGCGTCTCGACAAGCTGCAGGAGAAGCCGCTCAACAAGGGCGCCAAGGCCCTCCCCGTGCCCGACGACAAGCCGTCGCGGAAGCGCGGTGGCCGGCGGGCGCGCCAGGCCAAGGCGGCCACGGCCATGACAGACCTGCGCAAAGCGCAGAACCGCATGGCCTTTGGCCAGGAAGAAAAGGAGGTGGGCTACGGCATGGGCGATGAGACAGAGGGTCTGGGCATGATTGGATCTGCGAGCGACGGCCGCGTGCGCGCGCTGCAGGTCGACCAGCGCACGCGGGCCAAGCTCAGCGCCAAGAACAAGGGCTGGGGAGGCATTGCCACGGGTGGAGGTGCGACGTCGGGCGCGGCATCATCACTGCGCGGCACCGGACAGGCCGCAGGAGGTCTTGATCTACGGGGCAAGGGTCTGCGGGCGTCGGGCGTCGGCACGACGGTGGGCCAGGGCGGCACAGTGTCGTCGCTGTCGTTTACGCCCGTGCAGGGTCTCGAGCTGGTGGATCCCAGCGTGCGCGCAGAGATGAACCGCAAGCGGAAAGCGGAGGAGGACCGGTACTTTAAAGGCGGTACGTTTACACAAGTGGGCGGCGGCGGCAGCGGCGGCAGCGGAAACAGCAATGGCACAAATGGGGCTGCAGCTGGGGGACTCAACGCTGTGTTCAAGAAGCCAGCTCTGCCACCGGCAAAACGGGTTGACACGGGGGCAACAAAGAGGTGAAAGGAGGCGAGACACGAGAAAAGGGGAAAGGAGGACGTTGTTGGGGGAAGTGATGAGAGAAGAGAAATGAGGACAATGGGAGGATAGTTGGGGGAGAGCAGGGATCTGTGATATGATTATGATAGAATGTACAGTATCCCTTTCTTTCTGGGCTTGGGTTTATTTTTTTTTATTTTTTTTTTCTCTTTTTTTTTCTCTTTTTTTTTGTTGCTTTACTTTTTTATTCCTTGGCTTTCTACTACTGTTAAAAGAATCACCAGCGCATACAGTTTCTTTTCATGGCCAGAGATGCGTAAATGCGGAAGATGCAAGAATCAATGCATGGGGCGTGTGTAAGAGCCCCCCGTAAAGTGAGACGGGGGGGAGGCCAAAGGTTGGTAGGTGGGATGGGAGGCGTTGTGTCTCTCTCTTTGCGTCTTTGTGTTAGATGCTTTTATTTTTATTTTTATTTTTCGTTTTTTTTTTATTTGACCTTTTTTTT
>JAGKRZ010000572.1:0-10683 GCA_020002355.1 Intubia oerlemansii
GGGGGGGGGGGGGGGGGGGGAGAGCTCCTTCTTCTTTTTGGTGCCAACCTGCTGACCTCACTAGGAAATCCGTCGTATCTTCTCGGGCAAATTTGACACACATGGTGACCCCGACACGGGAGAAATTGTTGCAGCACCAAAGGGCAGCCTGAAAGAGGACGCCACACTACCGCCTGCCGATGTCGAGGCTCTCGTTGCCCTCGTTGGCGAAGACGTCTCGAAACAGCTCCAGGAAGCCTACACGGCCACTGTCCAGGGCACACAGCCGCTGCCGCAGAAGCTCACCATTGCCGTGTGCCATGACCGGTCCAAGCGTGGCCACTACCACCAGGAAATGCGTCGCATCTTCAAAGGCCGCTTCGAGACCAGCGTCGACGGCGAGACGGGCGCCATCACGGCAACGCCAACGTCTCGCGTCAGCAAGCCTCGTTCGAGCAGAAACACCTCGGCCGGAGTTGGCCGTGACAGCGGCCGCGATGCCCGCGAAGGCCGTGGCCGTGGCGCTGCCCGTGGCGAGCCCCAGGAAAAGGGCAAGTACGTGCACTTTACCATGTACAAGGAGAACAAGGACACCATCGAGGCCGTCTCCTTTTTGGGCCGCCAGCTCAAGACCAAGACGGCCAGCTTTGGCTTTGCCGGCACAAAAGACCGTCGCGCCGCCACCACCCAGCGCGTCAGCGTCTTCCACACCGGCAACCCCAACTTTGGCTGGATCAATGTCAAGAGCAAGTACATCAAGGTTGGCCACTTTAGCCGCAGCACAACGCCCCTCCAGCTCGGCCAGAATGGCGGCAACGACTTTGTCATCGTCGTCAAGGGCGTCGAGCTCTTGAACGCACGCAAGGAGACGACGTCGCTGGCCGACCGTCTGCGCACCACCGAGGAAAACGTCCAGGCCGCCCTCGACCACATCATGCAGAACGGCTTCATCAACTATTTTGGCCCGCAGCGTTTCGGCACGCGCATCATCGGAACCCAAGAGGTTGGCCAGAGAATTCTCAGCGGCGATTTCAAGGGCGCCTGCGAGGCCATCCTGCACGTCGAGCCCGAGCTGAGGGCCGCCCTCGACCAGCCCGAGCCGGAGCGTGTCTACCAGATGGACGAGATCCACCGCGCCCGCGCCATCCGTCTGTTCGAGGAGACTGGCAGCGCCGACAAGGCTCTTGAGGTCATGCCGCGCCGCTTCAACGCCGAGTCGTCCATCATCCTCCATCTCGGCCGCACCGAGAGCGCAAAGACTGACTTTTGCGGCGCCCTCTGCCGCATCACGCGCGGCCTGCGCATTCTCTACATCCATGCCTACCAGTCTCTGGTCTGGAACTTTGCTGCCAGCGAGCGCTGGTCGCGGCACGGCAGCAAGGTTATTGCAGGCGACCTGGTCCTGGTGGACAACAGCGAGGCTGCTGCCGCCCAGCAGAAGCAGCAAGATGACGAGCACGACGATCTCCCGCAGGACGAGGAGCAGTACTACCAGGAAGCGCGTGCTCTGACGGCCGAGGAAGCTGCCAGCGGCAAGTACTCCATTTTCGACGTCGTCCTCCCCGTGCCGGGCTACGATATCGTCTACCCGTCCAACGACATTGGCGAGTTCTACACCGAGTTCATGGGCCGTCCCGAGAACGGCGGCCTCCATCCCCACCAGATGCGCCGTCCTCAAAAGGAGTTTAGCCTGAGCGGTCACTACCGCAAGATCATGGCTCGCGTCACCGCCGTGCCCCAGTTCTTTGTGCGTCCCTATGCCGACGAGGCCGAGCAGATGCACCCTACCGATCTCGACGAGCTTCGTGCGGCTCAAGGAGCAAGCTCGTCGAACACGGCTGCCACCACTGCCACCACCACTGCCTCCACTGAAGCCAGTCGTCGTCGCCGTCTCTCGCAGGCCGACGAGGCTACCAGCACCACTGCTGAGGGTGCAAGCAAGCGCGTCAAGGTCGACCACGACGACGAGAGCGGTGAGGGTGCTGCTGCGGCCTCGCCCATGGCTATTGACGCACCGACATCGGCACCGGTGGCAGCATCACCGAGCACCTTGCCCGATCCAAAGGATCTGCCAAACTTGTTCCGCGCAGACGCCCAGGGTAGCGCGACGGCTGTCAGCCGCACGGCCGCCTGGCGCGAAAGCCGTCCTGACTTTGTCGAGACCGAGGACATGAACATTGCCGTCGTCCTCAACTTCCGTCTGCCGACAAGCAACTATGCCACCATGTGCCTGCGCGCCATGATGAGCAGCACCATGGAGCCCGTCGGTAACGGCGCGTCTGCATAAGGTAGATTAGATACCTACCTAGGTATATTGCCGTCATGTACGACCTGGTTTGGAATGTAAAAATGGGGAAAGAAAATCATAATATATGGTATTGGACAAAATCAAGACTGAACCAGCAAAAAAAAAAGTGACTTGCATACTGCAATAAGTGGTAAAGCTGAAAAAAAAAAGTAAAACCAAAAAAAAGATCTTGCTTCATAAAGCGTACTCCAAGGTACGATGGTCATAAAGTAAAAAGGGGAAAACAAGGCCAGACACAAAACAACAAGGATCTAGCAGCATAACGGGGTATGTAAAGGAGTGTGTGAACAGGCTGCAGTGCAGGAGCAAAACGCACAGCTCAAAAAAAGCGAGGGTGCCGAGCTGCTCCGAATGGTATGGTGGCCGGGTGTTGTTGAAATGTCGAGTGGTAGTATGTACACGCTATCCAAGAACAAAAAAAGTGTTTGTAAAGCCGGAAAGGAGGCGCCATCTGCTTGGTATCGTGTCCGTGCGTGAGAGGGAGGAGGTATTATGTCGCTCCGCGGCCACTGCCAATCGTCGTTCTTTCTTGCTCTTGCTCTTTTTTTTTTTTTTGTTGTCTTCTTCTCTTTTACTTTTGTATTTGTCTCCGTCTCTTTTACCTTATCTTTGTCTTTTTTTTCTTCGTCTTCCTCTCCATTTATAATGTGCCACCGGCAAGGGCACCACTGTTTTCGAGTGTCTCGGTTGGCTGTTCGTCCCAGCCCCAGACCTTGGCCAGGTACCGGGCCATATTGACGCGCTTAGCGCTCATCTCCTTCATCCACGGATGGTCAAGCATGCGCCATGGCGTAGCTCTGCGACCAGGTTCCTTTTCGAGACTTGAAAAAAAATGTTAGCAGGGATCCAACAAAATCAAACTTTCGACAAAGAAAGACAGAACGAAAAAAAAGGGAAAAAAAACTCACCAGCACTCGATAAAGTATTTAAAGTTGTCGCTCCAGTAGATGTTGGCATCCGGCTCATCCTTGAGCTTGGGAATCGGCTGGCGCACAATATACGTCAGCAAATCAATGAGACCAGCACGCGGCTGCATCTCCGTGCCGTCGGCTGGGAAGGGGAACCGGTGCTGTGCCACTTCGAGCAGCGTGACGCCCGTCGACCACACATCCGACGTGATCGTGTAGCTCTGGCCCGTGATGCGCTCCGGTGCCATGTAGTAGCTTGTGCCGATAAATGTGTTGGCCTCCCCCTTTGTTCCAAAGTCGCCTGACACGCCAAAGTCGCACAGCTTGACCTCGCCATTCCGGCACACCAAAATGTTGGACGGCTTGATGTCGCGGTGGATAATCTTTTTCGAGTGCAAGTATGTCAGGCCGCGCAGCACACCCTCGGCAATCTTGCCCAGCACCTTCTCGCCGGTCCGGCCGCCGAGACGCTTCACCTCCTTGTATATGCTGTCGAGCGAGCCGCCCTCGCAAAACTCCATCGCAATCGAAATGGTCGCCGTCGCCGGGTCCACAAAGGCGCCATAGTATCGGCAAATGTGCTCCGAAGCACACTCCTTGTTGAAACCCAGCTCGCGCATAATCTGCTTCTTCACGTCCGGGTCCGGATTGGTCGTAATGACCTTTAGCGCAAAGACCGTCTTGCCGCCCTTGAGCTGCGCGCGCGTCACAGCGCCGCCTGCGCCTTCGCCCAGGCTGCCCAGCTCGATGATGCGGTTCTCCATGCTGGCAATACGCCATCCCTCGTCATCCAGGTCTTCCACGTCCAGCGTGCGTGCCTTCTCCAGCGTCAGCTTGTCAAACGCCTCAAGGCCCGACAGGCTGCCCTCCCGCTCCATGCCCGCACCGCCCTCGCTAATCTCAGAGTAGAGCGAGCCAACAGCCGACACCGGGTCGGGGGTTCCCATAGGACGGGTGGAGCCAATGCCATACTGGCTGGCAAAGGAGAGGGCCGAGTATTGCGAGCCAGCCGACGTCGGGTTGCTCGCCCGGCCATCGAGAGGCCCGAAGCTGCCCGACCGGCTGTGAGCATTGCTGCTCTCACTGCCGCCCGAAGCACTCTGGAGCGCCGGACCGCGTCCGGGCGGCTGCTCATGAGGCACGCCCTGACTTCCCATGGGCGTAGCAAGATGCAGAACGGGCAGTGTTGGGCGGCCCACAGGCTGGGTCTGCAGACTGGGCAGCGTTGGTTGGTTCACAGGCTTGCCCGTGCTCGACGGCGGGATGGCCAGGCCGAGACGGGGTGTCCGTGGGCCACCAGTAGGCCTAGCACCGGGGATTGCTGGACGAAGGAGGGGTATGTTGTTGGCCATTGGGGGTGCTTGAGATGGGATGTTGATCGAGAGAGATGGGGGAGGAGCAGAAGCAACTGGCTCAAGGGACGGTAAAGTAAGCTTGGGCTAAAACAGAAAAAAGAAAAAAATCACCATTAGCAATTGTAAGGTACGTCATACAACAAAATGACAAGGAAAAGAAAGGGGGGGGAGGGAAGGTGTGACACTCACACGCTGCTTCTTGACCTCGACGGCCGGGCCGTTGATATTATCTTGGTCGGACATTATGAATCACGCCCAGGTCGAGACGCGCCTCTCTGCGCTGGTTGATATTCCAACTACTGTCTGCCGCCTCTGGCAGCAGCAAGCAGGACCCCAAGACACGCAGTGGGAAAGGCAATTCTTTTTTCCCCAGTGTGGTACACGAGCAAACAGTTGCTCACAACGAGTGTGCCTGACTCGTATGTCTTTCGAAGCAGGTTTTTGTGGACGGTGCTGCAGGTTGTCGATGCAGTGTCACGTTGGGCGTCCGTCGTGGAGCTGGGCAATGCTGACACAAGCGTAGGATGTTGTGATGCCTTAAATATTGAAGAAGAGGAAGAAGAAAAAAAAAGAAACTTGAGTTGCACTAAATGCAAACTCCTGGTCGTCAATGTTAGTCGTTCAAAAAAAGGCTATCAGTTTGGTAGCGCTTTTAGTGTGGTGGCAAAGAAGCGAGCGTCAAGAACGAGGAAGATCGAGAGAGAGAGAGAAAGAGCAACAAGGGGTTGCGGCAAAAAGAGACCGATTGCTAGAACGTCAAGACGGTAGCGATATTTCGGGATGATGCAAAAGACAAAGCGAGAGTATAATCGAGGCAATATGTCGAGATATCAAAAATAGGAGTCCGGAAAAAGAAGTTCCAAAAAACGACGGATGTAGAAAAGAAGCACAGTATGGCAGGGTGTGGCGATGGGCGAATGAGGAGGACGGCAGAGTCAGAAAGAAGATGTCGAGAACGGTTGCATGCAGACAGGAACGAAGGTGGTGGGCGTCATATGCCTAGTTCTGTGCCAGTTTTCTGCCCTCTTTTCCTGCGTCCTGATCGTGGGAAAGAGGAGAGGAAAGAAGTGCGTGGGACGGAAGCGACTAGTGGTGGTAGTGGTAGTGGTGCTTTGCGCCATAAAGCGCCTTCCACTTGAGCTGCAGTTGGGCGGGAAATCCCCCCGTACAAAGAGGGGCAAAACAGGCACGGCCGTCAGACGGAAGGTGCGACTGCGTGAGGTGATAAAAAGTGGGCCGTTCCAGGGTCTGATGAAAGGCGGCTGCTGGTGTGGGGAAGCTGCCGGCGGCTGTTGAAGACAGGAGAACGATGCCCGTTGCGTTGGAGAGTACGGAATAGGAATGGGCGGAGGGTCGAATGCCTCTTGCGTCGAATGGGTTACAACGGTTGTGATTGTACGCGTACTCCGTATGTTGCAGAGTGCTGGGTGTCGCGGCACGATGCGTAGTAGTCTCGAGGATGGAAAGGGCGGAGGGGCGCACCTTCCTGGACTGCTGGCTTCTTGGTATGTGCGAGACACGGTGATTGTCTGCAGAGAAAACCGGTAGCCCAACACACACGTGCACTCAGTAACGGCAGTATCAGCGCCATGCAGTAGGCCCGCTCCTAAAGGCCTTTTCATCTCACTCCTCATCTCACGTTGTAAGATACATGTACGACCGTCCCACGGCCGGTCTCCCGTTGTCACTTGTGATGATTGTGACGGCCTGGCCTCCCTTCGGGGTGATGACAAGGCCCATTGGGCACTGCAGGCCGAAGGAAGGAGCCACCCACCACATATCGTAGTAGTTTTAGCCGTACTTCGTAACTACCGATGAAGCTCGTTTCAGAGGCAGGAGCGATCCATGACCAGCTGCTTTTCTTTCCCTCTTCCCCCCTGCCGATACGCCGAGCATTTCTCCACTATCTGTCCCCGTCTCCACTCTGGCCGCCCCGATGCTGGCGAATCCCGCTGTCTAGACGCCCAGATCAGTGTATCATCTGCAACAGCCTGCAAGCTTGGATCCCCATCTGCCCTGACGGCCCTGGCAATATGAATAGATATTTCAACAAGATCATCGCTGGCGAGTTGCAGTCGGGGAAATCTGCCGTGTAATGTTTAAAAGTGTCGTATTGACCGGTAATCAATGATTTTTTCCCGTTTGTTTCCGCTTGAGGAAGCTGCGCGACATGTATGAGTAAGAGAATGGTCGCTCCTGCCATTTGGCGTCTGTCTCTTTTATTGAGTGCATTTTTGCACATTGCGTTTCAAGTGCTTGTCCTTAATTTTGACAGGATTGTTGGGACACTGGTACGTAGGTTATGCAATGGAAATGGAATCAACATACACATACTTATTATTACCTACATTACCTTCTTGTACGGATGAGGTTGCCCTCCGTACTTTACTCCCACCGGGCATACGGAGTAGTCACGATTGGTGGGAAAGTCAGCATATATAAAATCATGTGTAGTCAGTACGTATTTACCTCCTACAGGTGGATTTTTTTTTTGACAAAAAAAATCTACTCTGTCAGAGAGGCCAAAAAAAAAAAAAAAAAACGTAACCAACGAGGAAAGTCATCGCTACCAGGCATTTCAGTTTTGCACTCACTTCCACTTCTCACCAAAAGATCGCTATGGACAGATTCTCCACTTTTACTTGTCAATGCTAGCGCCCTTCAACGCTCACCGCCAAAATTTTTTGCTTTCCAGACGGCAGAAAAAGTGTACCTACTCCGTAGCAGAATGGGCAGGAGCAAGGCAAAGACCATTTGGACGACCTTCCCCTTTTGCATAGAACCGAATAGGCCAAAAGCAACCCAAAAAAAAAAATCGGCACAAAAGACGACAAAAGACAAATCAAAATGCCAGCAAAATCAAAAAGCGCATCGAAAGCCGGCGTCAAGGCCGTGAGCCGCAAAGATCTCGAGGCAGCAGCGGCGGGCCGTTCGGACAGCATGTCTGGCGACGAGTCAGACTACCTCGACAGCGACGAGCCGCGGAAGAAGCGCCGCACGGGCGAAGATGATGATGACGATGAAGAGGAGGAGGAAGAAAGTGGCGAAGAGGACAGCGGGTCGGACAATGACGAAGTCGACGAGGAAGACGGTGCATCTCCCGTCTCCAAGGAGGCGCCCATTTCCATTGCCTTTAGTGCGCCATCGCGTGTTCGCCGGCGAGAGCCTGAGCCTGCAAGCACGAGCAACAAGAGCAGCGGCAAGAATGCCGCACGCGAGGCGGTTGATGCTGCCGTCAAGGCCATTGGCGAGTCTGCCAGCGAAGCCAACGGTGCGAGCAGCGAGGCCAACGCGCTTGCGGCGCCGACGGACCCCAACACGACATTTGACGCCGTGGGCGTTCGGCCATGGCTGGTGCAGTCGCTCCGAAACATGGCGATCCAGCGGCCGACAGCCATTCAAAAGGGCTGTATCCCGGCCATCCTCAAGGGCCACGACTGCATCGGTGGCAGCCGCACGGGTTCGGGTAAGACGGTGGCGTTTGCCGTCCCTATCCTGCAGGCGTGGTCGAGAGACCCGAGTGCTATTTTTGCGCTGGTGCTGACGCCGACGCGCGAGCTGGCGCTGCAAATCTACGAGCAGTTTATGGCCATCTCGGCGCCGCAGCCGCTCAAGGCGCTGCTGGTGACGGGCGGTGCCGATATGCGGTCGCAGGCGATTGCCCTGGCACGCCGGCCGCACATTGTGATCGCGACGCCGGGTCGGCTGGCAGACCACATCCGGACGTCGGGCGAGGATACCGTGGGCGGTCTGAAGCGCGTGCGCTACGTGGTGCTCGACGAGGCCGATCGGTTGCTGGCGGCGGGCGGCGGCCCTGGCTCGGGCAGCATGCTGCCGGACGTGGAGACGTGTCTGGGCGAGCTGCCGGAGCCGACGAAGCGGCAGACGCTGCTGTTTACGGCGACGGTGACGGACGAGGTGCGGGCGCTCAAGGCGATGCCGCGCGCGGCGGACCGGCTGCCCGTGTTTGTGTGCGAGGTGGAGACGCAGGCGCCGGCGATCCCGGCGACGCTGGAGCAAAAGTACATCAATGTGCAGGTGACGCACCGGGAGCACTACCTGCACGAGTTTCTGAGCACGACGCACAATGCGGCGCTGCCGGCGGTGATTGTGTTTGTTAACCGCTTGACGACGGCCAAGTACCTGCACCACCTGCTGCGGCTGCTGGGCCACCGGGTGACGGCACTGTACGGCAGCCTCCAGCAGCGGGAGCGCACGGACAACCTGGGCCGGTTCCGGGCGTCGGCGGCGCGGATCCTGGTGGCGACGGACGTGGCGGCGCGTGGTCTCGACATTCCCGAGGTGGCGCTCGTGATCAACTACGACGTGCCGCGCAAGACCGAGGACTATATCCACCGTGTCGGTCGTACAGCGCGTGCTGGCCGCAGCGGCGAAGCGGTGACGTTTGTGGGCCAGCGTGATGTGGACCTTGTTCTGGCGATTGAGGAGCGGGTCGGCCGGCCGATGGTGGCGTGGGAGGAGGAGGGTGTCAACCTGGAGACGCGCGTGGCCAAGGATCTCAAGACGGTGGGCGAGAAGAAGCGCGAGGCGCTGCTCGACATGGAGGAGAACCGCGAGGTGACCGGCAAGCGCAAGCGGGGCATGGAGAAGCTTCGGGCTGCGTAAAGAAAAAGCGAGGCGCCATTGCAAAAATGGAACATGTTGCAGCCACGACACCACGACACCACGACTTACAATACATGTACAGCCTTGCGGGCGAAACAATACCGATGCGTTTTCCTTTTTGGGACAATGGCCGTCGTCTCTGTTTTTTTTTTTTTTTCACATATATATATATTCAATTGTTCCTTCTCCTTTATTTTTCGCTTAGCCAGCCGAATGGCTGTTCCATCCTGTGTGTGTCCCGAGTCCCGAGAAGGCGGTATCATGTATGTTTGAATTATTTCTCCTGCTCTCGCCCCTCTTGACTCGGAGTTTTGTCTATTGCGGGAATAAACATCCGCGATTTTTCTGTTTTACATTGTGCATTGTGGGCGGACAGGCCAAGGCGAGACTGGAGAAGACGCAATATATATTCATCTTTGTGCAAGGCGTATGTATATAATAGATCTATTGTATCATTTTGCGTCTCGCCTGGCGAACGTTTTCAAACGGAGGTTTTGTGATACCTTTACCCCTTTTGTAGAAAACGTATATTGTGATACTTACCTTGTCCCACATAGCTGCCAGCTCGTATGCTCACCGTCCATGTCGTCGTGCCGTCGTTTACCTGCCGAGTCTCGTGTCGTACGCGCTGCCGTTCAGGCCCAGCAACGCACCGCCACATATTACACCCAGCTCGTGTCCTTTCTGTTCCTCTGTTTCCTTGTCGCAGGTCGTCGTTCGTTTAAGTCTGGAGTCGCTGAGACGTGGCTTGTCCACGGAGGCGCTTTCCAACCGAGCGGTAGCAACGTTGGATCGTAAGGAAGCATAAAAGGCGGAAAGAAAGTGAGGAGAATACGCGGAGGGTACGCAAGGCGCAAGGCTTGCCTACAGTAGGCGAGGACCGTCGCTGTGGCGTAGGCTCTTGGGCGTCAAGAGAGACAGCTTTCCCCAAGACCTGGGGCGCGCTCGCGATCCAGACGCCTCGGGAGCCTCTCCTTGCCCCAGTCCTGACTCTGGGCCCCAAGACTCTAGACTCTAGACTCCAGACTCCAGGCTCCTGGGCTTTTGAGCCTTACGACGCAGACCCTTGAGAGACGCATCCGCAAACCCGGACCTAGGCACCAGTTCGCAACGGGTTTCCCATTCTGGAGAAAGGCACCGCGCTTACCCCGACGTGAGAGAGAAAGTAAGAATGCACACACATGTACCGCCTACCAGTTTTCTCTGCCAACTTCCGCCTCGTTTACGCGTGTGTGTGCGTGTGTGTGCGTGTGTGAGATGTATCTGACCCTGTTTACCCTGGAGGACTGTTTTTTTTTGCCGGCCGGTTAAGGCGACCCGGCAGCTTGGGATGCATGGTCTGGGGCTGAGCTCGCCAAAAAGCCCAGGGCTGACAGTACTCCGTATTCCGTGAGATTTAATGCACATGTATCTCACAGAGGTATCTCACAGGGCTTCCGATGAGGAAAATACGGGATACGGGGCCGCACACTTTGCACACATCACACGCCCCCCCCCCCCCCCCCTC
>JAGKRZ010000573.1:0-10668 GCA_020002355.1 Intubia oerlemansii
AAAAAAAAAAAAAAAAAAAAAAAAAAAAAAAAAAAAAAGGAGGGATCATTTGCCTTGGTTAAAAATGCCATTGTAAAAAGTACAAGGACAAGATTTGCCATGCTGACGGGGCATTTCACGGGCAGAGTCGGCCTTTCCAGACACTGGCAGCTGGTTCTTGCAGCTCATTGGCCAAAAACCCGGGCTCTCGCAGAAATGGCGGAGGGCTATTTCGCCGATAATGCGATCCTTGTACCCCTCGCATTCTCTGTCTGCAATAATTACTGCCGCCACACAGGCAATGGAAGAAAGCATGTTCCCAGTCCCGATATCTGACGTCGCTCCATCTTGTCTTGATTCAAAAATGGCCTTTTGCAATATGATACTTTTTGCAAAGAATACTAAGCGGTGCTCGTCGCATGGGTGACTCTATCGGCGTTTCCATATGCCGATAATGCTGTTCCATCCTCGCATGTTTTTTTGCATGGGAAACACCTGACCCACTGCTCATGAGATCCCCTCCCTCATCCCCCTCTTGTCATGGCCAGCATGTCGGGCGTTGAGTCGGCGTCCCACCCTATTGCGCACGATTCTCATGACAATGTCTCCGCCGACAATGGGCACCTTGCATCCTGCACCTGTCAAGTGAAATACAAAAATACAAGAATACAACATAGAGTGCCCCCTCATGTCACACTCGCCCCCCACCGCACGGGTGCTTTTCATGCACTTCCCTTCTGGCACCAGCCTCCAACGGTTTTTTTAACAGGCAGTTTCAACCTTTTTCTCTTTTTGGAACTCTACATTAACAGATTTGGGTTTTATTTTTCTGCCTTTCCCATGTTGCAATCGGCCCTCTTTTTTGTTTTCTCTGTATCTCCCTACCTATGCCTGCAAGCACAAATCGCCCCGTAGGCCTTTCGCCATGCTCATTTGACGCTATTCTCCATCTGCCACATTTCCCCTTTCCCCTCTCTTTGCAGCCTCCATCTGTCAACCTAGGTATTTTTTTTTTGGAGTGTTTTATACTTGACTTCTGCAATGTCTCCTCCACCACTGTATTCTTGCAGTGTCATGCAGAATTCCACGCATCCCAACAGCCTGCCTTCACACGACATTCTCCCCCAAACCCAACGTGCCCCGATATCACTGTACCTGTACCTCGGCCGGGTACCTATCCGCGCCCCTCTCCTTCCGTTTGCACGTTATACTTATCCATGACGCGCTCGCGAGTGACCCCGTTTTGATGCACGTACAAAGTCTCTCGGTGGTCGTACAATCTACAATTCCTTGTCACTTTTTTATTTTTACTTTTTTTTTATTCGGGCCTGGATGCCGACACGATATCGGGGGGCCCACGACCGTTGCAGACTGTCCAAACACCCTTCCTCTACCCCTTGTAGACTACTCCGGTCCGCTTTCTCGGGCAATTTTTTAGATTTGCCTACCTACCTCTCTAAGCTCTCTTTTTTTTATGCTTTTATTTTTTATTGTTTTTTTATTCTCACCACTTGCCCACTTCTCCATCACTGGCCTCGCGCTTCGGCTTTCACCTTGTTAGTCTCTTTCTTATTTGGGACAACCAGTTTTTATTCTATCTATTATTTTTTGTTACTTTGCCACCCCTTTCTTCTATTTTTTTTTTTTTTTTTTTGGTTCTTACAAGCAAACCGATAATTTTATTCAACTTTTACACTTGTTTTTTTCTTTCTTTTTTTGTCGTTGTTTTTGGATTCCGACTGACATACCATTCCGTCTACTGTCTTGCTCAACATTGCTACCAGCTATAACTTGGCCTCCACCTCGTCCCCCGTCCTACTTTGCCCCCTCAGCTGTACCCCTGGATTGTATTTCAAACCACCTATCACCCTCCATCTTCATTCAACATCAAACTCGATACCTCGTTGCCATCTTCTTACCCGCCTTATTTGATTTTTTGCCACCTTGTTCAGATTCCATCCCACCATTCACTTGCGAATTACACCCATTCACGCCAAGATATAACACGGCCGCAGCTGTCAACGACGACGCAAGACTTATATCACCAGCCGCTCGACTCCACTGCTTTGCACTGTAGTCGTCGTTGGGTGTTTTAATTTTTTTTTTGTTCTTTTTTGATTTCCTCCGTCAATATACTTTTTGCCTCGTGCACCCACCCGTGCAGCATTCGCCTGTCAGATCAAGAGAGTAATGATATAGAGGTAGGTGAGACTCGGAGGAAATTATCTGCGGCTCTTACGCTTTCCATCATCACCCCAGCCCCATCTTTCCCATCTGTCCCATCTTTCGCCCCATTCTGGATTCTGGTACATCTTTCGTTCGGCCAGATTTGCCCACTGTCCCATTTCTGTCTTTTTTTTTTCTCCGAAATGCCACAGCCCTTAGTTGAGGTTTCATTCAAAGCATCATACAGTTTTTCCTTCTCTCCTTCTTTCCTTTTATCCTTCTTCCGGCTTCCATGCATCACCTGCGTCAGCTCGCAAGCGCGGCTGACCCTGCACAGACGGATACGACCAACCCAAGTCGGAAATGGGATATGATATATACGGCACCAACATCTTCTGGGTGCCAAGGATTTCACATAAGGCGAGGGATGGCAAGGGCAAGGGGGGTGGTGTGTGGCCCCTGATCATAATGGGCCCCCGGTGTACAAAGACCATCTCACTATATAACGCGCATGCTGATATGATACAAATGATGCAAGAAAAAGAAGAAAAAAGACAGAAAAAAAGAGAAAAAGAAAGCAGGTTCACGGGAAAGAAGAGTTGAGGCAGTGCTCGTGACCTGCAAGTTTGCCGCTTGGCGTTTGCCGTCTGCTTGCAAGGTGCTCGTTTACGGAAAAAATAAATATCAAAAAGGGAGGGCGTCGCGTATCGATCTATACGGACCGGAAATCCTACACGCAGACAACAGCAACGATTCACTCTGCACACCGTCGATTTGCTTTTCTTTCTTCACCTCCTGGGCTCTTAACTTTTCTTTTTTTCAATATGGTTGAAACTTCACAGCCGGTTGCTGTGAACCAACCACGGCGTCGGCGGCAGCACACACGCTCCCGAAATGGATGCTACACCTGCAAGCAGAGGCACATCCGCTGTGACGAGCAAAAACCGATATGGTGAGTTGATCTTGAACGTGACGCCAGACGCAGACGCAGCCTTGGTTTGCCCCCAAGGAAGTTTGCGGGCGTTTTATTTTCTTCTTGCTTGCAAAAGGAACCTCGCATATGTGCCACCTTTTGTCCATGACCCCAGACTCTATACGGCATGTGCAGAAGTGGCTTGAAGATGCAATCCTCGTCTCGCAAGATCTTGATCCTGAAGGAACAGACCAGACACTTTTACCTACCGATCATTTTGATCATGTTCATCATTTACATCATTTCGATGTAATTTTTTGTTCTCTTTTTAAATATACGGATAATTCGCCTCTTTACTAACTTTAAAGCACAAACTGTCTTGTCCGTGGAGGAGCATGCGGGTATCCAGTCAAGGCCGGCGATGCGGCTCTCCTTCCACCGAAATCTGGCGTGCAGACGCAGCCCATGGGCCAGGCTTCATCAGTGTTTGCAGTGCCAGCAGGCACAGCAGGCACAGCAGCATACATGGATCCCGGCATGGCCGACCTGACGGGAAGCTGGGCGTTTGAGGATCTCGATGTCGTTTTGGGTGGCGCGGCCGGCGGCATGACTGGCAGCGGCATACTTCCCATGGACACTTCTACTGGCCACGATATCCCTTCGCTTTCTTCTCTCAACCTTGGCAACGGACTCGACAATTCCGACAAGACGCCTGGAAGCTCCATTCGCATCCCCTATGTACCGACGCCTTCTTTGTACAGCTACTCGGCGGTTGACCCGTTTGACAGCCTGCCCATTGCCATGCCCTTTCGCTCCATGGATCTCTTCTACCACTGTATGTGATGAGTGGTCTTTCTTGTCGAAATACGGCAGCTAACCATTTTTCTCCTTGATTTACGTTCCAGTGACACATTTCCGCATTTTTACGCGCACTCTTGTGCCCAAGACGCCCGACATCGCATGCATCACCCTGGTGATGCAGGACGCTGGTCTTTTCCGATCGGGTCTCATGTTTGCAGCGATGCAGGCATCGTGGATGCACGGCTCGCTGGGCCACGCCGAGGACACGTTCCTCTACCACCGGGCAGAGGCCATACGCGTGATCAACGAGAGCATTGCCGATCCGTCGTGCAGCGAGTGGTGTGCCAATGTCATTGCCGCACTGGCTCTGGCCGAGGTGAGGGATATCTGTTGTGTCCAGTCTTCAGGGTGACACACAGCTGACCAGGTACTTTCTGCAGAGCGGCATTGGCGACATTGAATCGGCCGAGAAGCATCTCAACGCCCTTTTTGTGCTTCTCAACTGGCGCAAACCCGAGGACGTGCAGGGCCGCTTCCACGGACTCTTCCAGCGTCTCATTCTTCTGTGAGTGGATTCGCGTCATTGCCTACTTCTACTTCAAAATATCATACTGACACCCTCTCAGCTCTGGCATCTTTATTTCGGTAGCCAAGCTCCGGGGGCAGCGGTTCCCCGAGAGACGCTCCTCGTTTGCGTCCATCTCGAGTTCCCGGTCGAGCAACGTCTCGGTGTCTGGTTCGCCGATCATTTCGGCGAATGTCCCGTTCTACACGTCGACCCTGTTTGATGCCGCAAAGCTGTCGCCCTTTTACATCTCTGTGCCGGCCACGTACGAGTCAGCCAAGCTCGACTTTGAGAGCGTCACCGTGGCCACGACGCTGCGTCGGCTCTCGGGGCTACATCTTGGGCCGTGCGAGAAGCCCATGATGTTCTCTGTGCCCACGTCGGGGCCCGCGGGCGGCCCTACGACCATGCCGCCCGTCCAGAAGGTGTTTACGGGCCCCCCGCCCAGCAACATGACGGTCATGGCGAAACCCGGAAAGCTGCACTCGAAGCAGACGGGCGGCGTGTATGACCTGGACGTCATTTCCACGTCGCAGGAGCTGTGTCAGGCGGTGCTCCTCGAGGTGGAGGACTATCTGATGACGCTGCTTATGAAGCCCGAAGTCGTCACGCCGTGCTATCGTCGATCGGCGCTGCAGCCGCCCGAGCACCTGACGCTCTCGAGTCTCGACAAGCAGTCGGCGCCGCCCATGACCCCAATGCCTCATTTGTCTGAAATGCATAATCAAATCCCCCAGCAGCAGACGGACCCGTTTGCCAAAGCAGCCGATGGCGTCTCCATGTCTGACTTGAACGACCTGCCGGGATCATCGCCTGTGCCGCCGCCCCTCGACTCCATCAACGCCTATGCGGCGATCGACCGCAACAACCCACACCATCCGATCCATCCCATCGACGCGAGCAACCCCGTCGACCAGATGCTCGCCCTCAACACGGAGCTGCCGGATCTTTTGTCGATGGCACCGTCGCGGACATGGGCCGCCGCCGCCTTTTTGTATCTGCACAACTTTCTGGCCGGACAGTGGCACCCGACGCTGTCGACACCGCTCACGCCGGAGTCGGTGGAGGCCACGGACCGGCCGACCACGGGGCCCATGTACCAGACGATGCCGCCGCCCAACGCGCCGAACGCAACGTTCACGCCCAATATGGACCATGGGATGCGGCAGTGGCTGCTCGAGACGGTGTGCTCGAACCTGGAGACCACGCGGGAGTCGGTGATGCTCGGTGTCTACAGCCGGGAGCTGTGGCTGTGGCAGGTGCTGGTCGGTCATTATGTGGTGGTGCTGCAGGAGAGGCAAAAGAGCAAGATCCAAGAGCATCGCAGCCGTCAGATGCCGCCGCCGGCCGTCCCCGTTTCGAAGCAGCCGAGGCAAGCCAAACAAGGCGCTTCTGCCTTTATCGACCCAACTCTGTTGGGCGGCGCCTCTGCTTCTGCTGCCGCTGCACCAAAAAAGAATCCAGAGAGACCAAAGTCGCAGATGGAGATTTGGTTTTCGGAGCAGCTGCGGTTCTGGTCAAGCATCATGATGGTCAAGGACTGGCGCGTGGCTCGGTCGATGGCGAGCAGGATTGCCTGGCCCGACATGTTTGACGGCGAGGCCGTGGTAGCCGACATCTGGAACCAAGCGATAGGAGGTGTCTGAGGTGTGTGGACAGGGAGTACGAGTGTCGTTTTTTCTTTTTGTAATTAGTTGTCCTTGACTATACTTTCTCCGTCGTGTTTCTGTGTGGCCATTTGCTTCTCGTTTCAGTTTTGTCGGTTCCTGCGTCTTTGTTGATATACATACACGGTTCATTTTTACTCCTGTCTTGTCTGATGTCAAATGTCTTTGTATTCCAAGGCTAGGTACTTTGTGATAGAAATATAAAGTACAACTTCATGGCCGGCAAACTCCTTCTCCAGCCGCTCCCTTAACAATATCAAAGCTTCCGTGGCTCCTTGCCGCTCTGTGCCGTCGCCTTCAGCATATCTTCACGGCTGTCGCCCTTGAGCTCGTAGAAGCCGTCATCCGGGCTGTCGCCTTTGGGGAAGCGCGGAGGCTGGCACTCTTGCAGGCAGAACAGCATGCGAGCCCATTTGGTCGGGTGCGGGTTGTACCAGGCGTGCAGGGTGGCGCGCTGAACCATGACGTCGCCGGGCTGCATGCGGTGCTCCTGGCCGTCTTCGAGAACGGCGATGATGGTGCCCTCGAGCAGGACGCCATAGTCGATGGTGATGGAGCGGTGCATGATGCACTGGTAGCCCGGGCCAAAGTCTGTGTAGCGCAGCAGGGTGCCGCCGCCGTTGGCGAGGCCCTTGGGGTCGGTCAAGCGCTTCCTGTGCAGCGCAATGTCGGCGTCGCCCGTCGTGTCCGAGGGGAACTGCGTGGACCAGGCAATCGCCAGCCGCATCTTACCACTGGCAAAGTCGACAAACGTGGGGTCTGTCTTGGACACGACGACGGAGTCTTGGGCGGATGTGGCGTCATTCTTGCGGTGGCCCGTCACGTAAATGGAGGGCACACGCTGGCCGGTGACGTCAAAGGTATCCTCGTCAGCCATTCTTACGACGTAAATGGGGAAAATGCAAGACTGTTATGATGTTTTGAGGACGTCGGAGATTGTCTCGAGTTGAGATTGAGTTTGTTTATTTGAGAATGGTGTCTTTTAATTTGATGATGGGGAAGTGGTGGCTTTTTGAGAAAGGCTGGCGCATCGGCTGAAGTATGACTCGCTGCGAAGAAGGAGACACCCATAACAGGGTCATATTTATGTGAAACGTTGTCCGCGGTGAGGCCATCGCATGGTGTAGGGCGGAAGTCCGGCATTTGTGTTTATTATGAATAGATGCTTCCCGTTTGACAAGAGTGCAACGTGGCGCTCACGACATTGGGCTCCCAACGTCCTTTTATTATCCCGTATTACGCTTCGCTATAAATCTGAATGTTAAATATGCAATCTGACATGTTCAACAGGCAAAGATCGCACCTCAAAACTACGTGACCCAAACTACCTGGGTAAGCGCTTTAATGGTTATGCCGATTACGGGAATTTCCTAATTCGGTTGTCAAGCCATTGTTAGTGGTGACTAATACATCTCGTACGCACCAAAACGGACATTAAAGCTGTGCGAGTACGACGTCTCTTTTGGCATCCCAATGATCTGCTATGTAGATTGTCTGACGCTGTGTGACAGTTACGCCAATGCGTTACAAAATAAAGTGAGAGGGCTGCATGTTGTTCCATGCAAGATACAAGACAATCTGTCTCGAAAAATTGACGAGACAATAGGTTTGTGCCCCGGGGTCTATTCCACGTTGCTCTTCTTTCCTGTCATCTTAACGGTGCCTGCCCAGGTATTGGGAGAAACACGATATACAGAAAGTACTTGCCATACTCGAGAACAAGGGGGGTAAACAAACTCGTAAGACAAGATATTCAGATTCAAACACTTCATTGTATTCTAGATCGCCATTGTTCCATGATTGTCGAGTTCCATTGCCTCGTAAATGGGTTCCAGGACAACCACTTGAATTTTGTCCTTGGGTTTTTCTTTCATGGCTGTTTGTGGCTGATCTTTATGGACTTTAACCCAGATGCTGAAGATAACACCTGAAATTCAGAAGACAAGAGAACAAAGAACAGACTCCGGGCGTCCGAGTGCGGTGATCAATAGACGTTCTAGTTCTCTGCTCCGTATGCCGAGCAGCCCACCATCACCTGTGGTTCAGTCTTTGCTCAAAAGCCCAGATGCGACAACAAGACGACGCCGAAAAGAAGGACTTTGGCTGATGATCAGCCACACTTTCTTACACTGGAATATCACAGTCTATGCTTCATGGGAAGAGTCTCCTCGCACTGTACTCGCGACGGGATCCAGACCTGCAGACCTAGGCAGATTTCCCACACCGCACATCGCTTGCATCGTGTGATTCATACATCTCCCACTCACCTCAAACACGGGCCACGTCACCCGGCAGCCTGCAGATGTCAGACTCTCGGCATCTTGGGACGTGGCAATTTTTGAAACAAATAGGGTTGAAAAAAATTTGAGAAGAAGAGATTTTTCTTTCCTGCAAGAAGATGGAGCCTGTCAACTCAAATCATCGCCACATCGCCACCCCTCCCGCTCGAAACACTTCCAACCGCTTGAAACGCGCAAACTACTCAAAACGCTCGAAACGCTCAATCGGGTATTGGCCGCTGTGTCAGTCAACGGTATCCGGCAACTTGGTCCCGTGTTAGCGAGGTACAAAGTCTCACATACAGATAAACGCTCTTGCACAAGTTACTCCGTACTGCTCAACGGCCCCTCGGTCTCCTCTTTTTATGTCCCTCGATCTTCCAAAGACGTTTATCGATTTGCTTTGCCGGCATCGCAGCCGCTGGACAAAGAGACAAGCCAACCTTTGGAACACTCGTTGTTTTCTCTCCGATGGATGGTGGGATGTTTTTCGCTGCCCGTTCTGGATGTTCTGGACCCTTTGCACAACTCTTGGGTGCCTAATGCTTTCTTTTTTTTATTCACTCTGGGTTCTTCACAACTTCTTTGTACTATTGTTCAGTTCTTGGGACGAAAAAAAAGTCTGTATCTTACAAAGTATTCTGGACTCGTTTTGCCTCGATGTCGGCAGATTTTTCGGATGTGTTAAATGCACTGCAAGCACATGTACTTTTTGTGTGGCGTACAGTGTACAAGGTACCTTGCGTATAGCGCTTACATATCCCAACTTTGTTGCCACAAAGAAGAGCGACGGTGTCCTGCAGGCAAGTGGATAGTGGGTAGTGGGTAGCGATAGTGGATATGGCCCGGCGCTCCAGCGGATGCAACCACTGTAACAAGACTCGAAAAGAAACCTCCGGGTGACCTGGACCGAGGAAGATTGCGGGAAAAAACAGCCGCCCAGCCCGCCTGCAAGGGCCTAGAATCTGCCACACACCACTGCACAGGACCACTGAAACTACTGCACAGAACCACTGGAAAAGGACAAAGGCAAGGCGCTGAAGCGCAGAGTTTTCTAGTGTGTCGTGATGGGGGTGCGGGGCTCTTTCCACTTTCGCACTTGGGAAAGAGCGAAAGGGGAAGGAACCTGCAGGAGGGAACAAAGGGCAAGGGGGGCACAAAGACGGGAAAAAGGTAGAGAAAAAGCAAATGCAAGACAAAAAAAGACAAAAAAAGGACAAAGCAGGCAAAAGGGCAAGAGCGTCCCAAAAACAGACGCCTGCCCCTGGGACTTGTGCGAGGTCCACGTTTTTCAAGTGGGTCTTGTGTGCATTAGCCTCAGGAACCTGGCCAATAGGAAGCATAAAACGCACCAAGCGGGTCAGGTCCCAGGGGGGAAAAAAGAGTTTGCGTAAAAAAAGAGCAAAAAAGGGAAAGAGCCCAACGTCGCGTACCGCACCCGAAAGGGCCGGGGACCCACCTTCCGCACATGTCTACGTGTGGCAGGTTGCAGTTTGGCGTGTAAAGCAGTTGACCGGGCGAGTGCATATGCACGATGAGCTTGCAACGACGCCTCCAACAATCGAGTACTTTTACAAGAGGGTATTGTGACAAATTTTGCGGCCTCGGAGTCACAAGATGACAGAGAAATTTGTGCGCTGTCACCTCTGTTGGAAGAAGAAGAAGAAGAAGAAAAAAACTCAGAGGCAGGCGCTGACAGGTGGAGTGTGCTGGCAGCAAGGGTCAGGGAGGGAAGGAGCGATCAACATTTGTCTCAGCGCGACAAGGGCTGAGATCAGTGATGGACAGCGCAGAAAAAGGAGCAACTGACACCGAAGAGCAACTGTGCCTACTGAGCTGTGTTTGAGATGGAAAGAGTACTCCGTACATGTGCATTGTATGCGCGACTTTGCTAGTCCTGTCTTTCATCCCATCTTTTTTGGCGTCCGCAACTGCCCGTCTTCCGTGTCTTCAATAGTGGCCAATAGTGACCATGCTCTTCTTTGTCATCGTATATGGCTATTGTTCACTGTTCCGGGCCCTTTTGACAAGCCGAGTTATCCTCACGCCGCATTCATACCCCTCTTCGCCGAGATTGTAAGCAAACGGGTAAAAAGGGTGTGATTGTGAAGCAACAACGGCAACTCGGCGAGGAGTCTAGAACGAAGAACCGGAAGATGGATAACAAAAAAAAAACTGCAAAATACAAAAAGTTCAAGTGAAAGAAGAATAACACAGAATAGGGCAGAATCGAAGAGGCCCCTCTTTTTTCTTTTGTTGCTTCTTCCTTTTTTTTTTTTTTTTTTTTTTTTTTTTTTT
>JAGKRZ010000574.1:0-10642 GCA_020002355.1 Intubia oerlemansii
TTTTTTTTGCTCTTAATTTTTTTTCTTCCATTTTTACGATTTGATTCACTTTTTGAAAGGGCCTCCCATTGAGCCAGAAACACGTGTGCTGGCGAACCTATGCTTCGCAATCACAACGAAGACGGGCGGGTTCTCTTTCCGTCCGGTGTGCGTGTATACGTGTGTGTGCCTGTGAGTGTGTGTGGTTTCCTCATCACAAAGAGCCAGGTGCATTGGGGCACTTCCGGCGACTGTCACTTTTGCGGCTTTTTGTTTTGTCGTGCGTCCCCAGCTTGGTGATGGGCGGTCCTGCCTAATTGGTCAGGATGTGCACGAATCAGCATGTGCTGTCCCTGGGCCGCCCACCACCACGTCCACTACCCACGAAGCACAAAGCCGTAGACGTGCACATGTTCGTCTGGTCTTTGTCTATTTCTAGCACTTCTACTTTCTCACTTCGCATTCCATCACTTTATCGCTTCCCCGTACGGAGAGAAAAAAAAAGGTCGTGGCCGATGATGTGCGAGGCATACGACTGCTATTGGAAAGCGGCGATTTTGCCGGTGGTCTGTGACTGGGTATACAGTATGCGGTGGAAATATACCCACTGTGGCACCCGCTGCCAGTCGCGGCGTAGTGCGCCTGGGGCGAACGCTATTACAGTGCGAGGGGGACGGATACTCTTTCCGGCTTACCAGCGCCGTTCCGTCGTCATAATGCAACCCTGGGTCAGATGGCATATGCCACCTTTGAAAGACGCACATCAACTCACGGAATAGATTACTCTCTATATATTGTATGTATCAAGTGTGCAGATTAGCTTCGCCGGTTGGTCGGAAAAGGCTAGACGTGAAAAGACAAGGAGAACGCACAAAGCGAACGGCTGGCCGCTAGGTACCTGCCTAGGAGGTACATGTACGGAGTAGGTCCCCTGAAAAACGACAAGCGGCACAGACGACCCACTACTGCTAGCGGCCGCTGCCAGCGGGCTTTCTGCACCGTGCCCTCCCCTTGTCCACTGTCTCGCACGGCCTGCGCAGGCGCTGTACGCTTCGCGCATTACACCGTATGTGTACTGTAGGATACCATCAGTGCGCCGTAATCTCGCCAGCGCGCAATGCAACACATGCAGAAAAAGGGAGATTTGCGTGCACCTCTGACAAACCAAAAGAAAGGGTGCACTGCCAGAGAGTCCCACGTACTCCGTATGCGATGCCGCGGACTGGTGGCCAGCCGCATGGCAATCAGCTACCACTGTGAAATCACCAGTGTAATATACCAGACTGTCGTAGACTCACCAGAGTAGATTTGTTTCTATTTTTTTATTTTTATTTTTTTTTTATTTTTTATTTTTTACTTTTCGGCCTCTTTTTTTCCCTTCCTTTTTTGCCTCCCGCCCTGCTCCATTGCGCCTGCCGTTTGTGTCATTGAATAAAACACGTCTCCTGCCTGTTCCAGCAGCACCAACGCACACACGGCAGCAACCAGGAGCTCCTAGCACCTTCCTCATCAGTGACACTCTCGCGCTCTTTCCCCAACTGGCAAACGCGTCTCCGTTACCGAGAGGACGACCAGCAAAAGAAACAACTCCGTCGCCCATTCCCCCCCTACTCCGTACCTTCCTGTCCAGCTCCATATTCACTTTCTCTGTTTTACGACCTCCCACCACCACCAACTCCTACCTACTCCTCCCTTCCTTTCGTTTTCTTGCTCAGATTGCCAGTCCTCGATCTCGAATATCGCCGCCTCGTCCTTCTTCCTCGTCCTTCTCTCACGGCTCCCCCCTCAGCCTCGTCCATCTTTCTTCGCTATAACCCCCCGGTCGTCTTCTGTCGTGCGCCTTTCTCCATCGCACCAAATCAGCCTGCGCCTGGCGCTGCAACGGGCTCCAGCGCTCTTGGCTGGCCACGTTTTAGGGCTTCTCATCCACTAGAGCCGGCAAAGCGTCCCCCCTTTTCTCGCGTCTCTTCCACCAAAGACCCGCCTCCACAGCAGCCAATTGCCACCCCTCTCCCCTCTCTCGCCAAAGCAGAGCGTTTTAACCCCCAAACTCTAGCATTCTCAATCCGTCGTCCCATCCAGCGGACTTTCTTTGTCACTAGCGAAAGAGAGAGAGCCCTGGCATCGAATTTCGCCCTTTTTTTTTGCAGAGTCTTTTCGACACCTTTTTCCTCGACCTCGGTTGCAAACAATTTCCCCCTCCCCTCCCGCCTCATTACCCTGACGGTTATTTGGGGAATATCAACTTCGTCATCATCGATTCACCCTTTTTACGCCTCCCACTTAACTGTCTCTCGCTCTCGACTCTCGCTCTCTTTTTTACATCTCTCTGTCTCTTGCTCACCCAGCGCTCGACGACGTGCCGCGACCCTGCGTCGTGACTGTGTCTCTTTCTCTCGACCGCTCTCCACTCTCCAATTGACTTCGAAACAGTGCCGCCTCGGCCGCTTTATCCACATTTTTTACTGTGCATTTGCCTTGTCCGCTTCTGTCTTGGCCTTCTGCTGCTCTCCTGCTGCTCTTGCCCCCCTCTCTCTACCCAGCGGAAACCAAGGGCCTCGCATCATCATTGCCCCTTCACTGCAGCATCGCTCCATTACTCGCGTGCTGTTTTTGGCTTCTCTGCCGTTTCCGACTCGGTCTGCCTTCTGCTCGATCTTGTCCAACTACTGCTCGGCCGACCGCTGCGTGGTGGTCTTTTCCCCCCCGCTTCCCTGCTTCCCCCCTTTTTCCTCACCGTGCTTCCTGCAGGTTGCTGGCCGTCGACCATTCTCGGTCAACCCTCGACACAACATAGTCGGAAGCTCGCAGCAGCACCGGCGCCCATCCCTTTTCGACAACAACTTCTAGGCAAATCCCCATCGAGTCGCCGCTCACATCTTGTTGACTGGCAGTCTGCTTTGCCATTCGCCTCCCAGCTTTATCCGACAATTTCTTCATTCTGTCCCCCCTCCCCCCTTTCGAAGCACCCCCTACCTAGACCTTCTCCCCCCTTTTGTGAGAGATATTAGACTTGGCCGCTGTCCCGTGGATCGCTTCCCATCTCGTCGGGTTCTGCTTCTGGCCTTTTATGCTCGCAGCTGCGCGGCGTTCGCTCGCCTTCCATGGACGGACAGCCTGCCACGGCAGAATCTAAACACACCTTTTCTCCGGCTGTCTGGCCCCATCTCTCCTCGTCCATCTCCACACCCACTCTGCCGACGGACATCGCGTCGCTGGAGGACCACCTGTCTCCTGCTGCTGCCGCTGCTGCCGCTGCCGCCGCTGCCGTGGCTGCCACACCGCCATCTGCTGCACCCATCCCTGCTGCCACCACGCTGGGCTACCACTTTTATCTCCATCAAGAGTTCCACGCAAAGCTGCTCGACTTTCAAAAACTTACTTCGCCCAACAGGGGTGGTGGTGTCGTTGGCTTGCAGTCGCAACCGCTGGAGCCCGTCCTGTCGGCTCCGCTCGTGCAGGCGTCCGCTCCGTCGCCGCGGCCGCGAGGTACCTCCAAGACGCGACAGAGCCAGTCCAAGACTCAAAGCCCGCGGCAGCAGCGACATCAGCCGCCCGCGTCTCAGCCCGCTTCCACATCACAATCCAGCCAGAACTGCCATGGGAGCAAGGCCAACAAGAACCACGCTGACAAGTCGGATCGTGCGATAACAAAGATGGGCAAAGATACTGCCCCGCAGAAAACTTCTGCACATTCAAAACAGGGCCAGGGCCAGGGCCAGGGCCAGAACCAGCAGACAGGTCAGCAGCCGAGCCAACAGCCGAGCAACCAGCAAGGCAACCAGCAAGGCAACCAGCAAGGCAACCAACCAGGTGCATCTGCAGACGACGGCCGCGCTTCTTCACGCAGCCAATCAGCGCAGCAGTCGCAAAACCAGAATGGAAAGTCGGGCAGCAGCCAACAGGGCCAACAGGGCCAGCGGGCACCGTCGACCGACCGTCTGTCCACACGACCAGCTGGCTCCTCTACAACATCACGACAACAGCAGCAGCGTCCGTCCAAACCGACACGATCAAATACGAAGCCGCCTGCTGCTCATGCCAGCTCTGTCCCGTCTACGCCTCACCAGCATGCGCGGAACTTTTCGTTCGAGTCGCGGGATCCGTCGCCCACTGCGACGCAGGGCCACTCTCCTCGCTCTGCATACTCGGAGACGTCAGCGGTGCCCTCCCACCGTCCGCCGCCGCCGCCACCACGCGATCGCCATTGCATCTACGAAACGGCCAATGTCTACGGCCGTCGCCGGATGCCCTACAGCCTTGGAACCGACCGCCTGGAAACGGTGCCCTTGGACAAGGTCAAGGAGAAATTGACCGAGGAAGAGGCCCAGTCCTTGACAAAGGACATCCGCGAGCTCTACAATCAACTCCGGCCAGACGAGACCAAAGACGACAACCGCGACAAGTTTATCAGCAAGCTCGAGACCATGTTCAATGAAGAATGGCCTGGCCATGACATTCGTGTTCACATCTTTGGCTCATCAGGGAGCAGATTATGCACTGATGATTCAGATGGTTCGTTGATCCTTTTTACCCCTCCCCGTTTCCTTTTTTTTTCCACAAAAAAAATTATGAATGGCCCAACTGACAGACTCCTACAGTTGATATCTGCATCACGACCGACTGGAAAGCCATGGAGAATGTTTGCATGATTGCCGAGTTTCTCGCAAAGCGTATGTTTTCTTCCCCTTCTTTCTCTTCTGATTTTGTTGCTTTACTTTGCATGGCACACGTTATACTAACCCCCTCTTTTTTGCGATCTACCAGGCGGAATGGAAAAGGTTGTCTGCGTTTCCGAGGCAAAGGTCCCCATTGTCAAGATTTGGGACCCCCAGCTCCGCCTTGCCTGCGACATGAACGTCAACAACACCCTTGCCCTCGAGAACACGCGCATGGTCCGGACATATGTCGACATTGACGAACGTGTGCGCCCCCTCGCCATGATCATCAAGTACTGGAGCCGGAGGAGAATCATCAATGACGCTGGTATGCAAACCCCGAGACTGCTGTGAAACCACTGTCGACATGATTGCTGACCGTTTGTTTTCCCCCCTTTGTCGATATAGCCTTTGGAGGTACTTTGAGCTCGTATACGTGGATCTGCATGGTTATTTGCTTTTTGCAACTCCGCGAAAAACCAATTCTACCGGCATTGCACCAACGGCCTGAGCGACTGCCTCGCACCGACGGCACAAAATCCGAGTTCGCCGACGACTTGGACAAGCTGAAAGGGTTTGGCGACGACAACAAGGAAACCCTCGGCGACCTGCTCTTCCACTTCTTCCGGTTCTACGCGCACGAGTTCGACTACAGCAAGAATGTCCTCTCTGTCCGCCTCGGCAAGCTGGCCACAAAGACGGAGAAGCGCTGGCACACGGCGCTCAACAATATGCTGTGCGTCGAGGAGCCATTCAACACCGTGCGCAATCTCGGCAACACGGCCGACGACACCTCGTTCCGCGGCCTGCACATGGAGATGCGCCGGGCATTCGACTTGCTGTCCGAAGCCAAGCTGTCCGAGTGCTGCGAGGAATACGTCTTTCCCAAAGAAGAGGAGCGCGTGTTCCAGCGCCAACCGCAGGCTCCCCGGCCCATTCCTCTGCGGATGTCCTCTCAGCAGCTGAACAATAACGGCCGAAGCAGCGGGCGCAATGGAGGATACCGCAATGGCAACCGTCAGTTTAGGAATGGCGGCAACAACAGGCGGGCGTCGTCTAGTGCCATGGCGCACGACAACAATGCTGCCTACTTGTCGGCAGCTCAGGCTCATCAGGCTCAGCAACATGCACAGATGCTGCATGAATGGTACCACCAACAGTATCAACAAGCCCAGCAGACGCAAAGCGGGCAGACGACACCCCAGCAGCAGCGGCAGCAGCAGCAGCAGTCTCAACAGCAGCAGCAGCAGCAGCAACAGACGCCTCTCCTGATCCCAACGGACATGAACCTGATGAACTCATTGGCTGCGTTCCAACTGGATCCGCGCTTCTACTACAGCACCCAAGCTTATGTCAACCAGCATGCCTATGCGCACGCTACACGTGTCCAGCAGGGCGGCACGTCGTCGGCAACTGACCGCTCGCGCACCAACTCGTTTGACAATATGCCCAACAGCGCACCGATCCGCTCGGATGTGTTCATGTACCCGATGCCCACGATGCCGACGCATTTCTATGCCGCCACGCCGTCCGCAGATCCCACGACTGTGCCCCCGTCGCCATCGGGTCCTGCGACCCCGTCCGAATACCGTAGGAGCCTTCACCGGACTGGAGGAACCGCCGACGCTCCGTCGCCCACCGGCACCATCCGCTCTCAGTCGCAGCCCGCTTCTCGTTCGGTGCTGACCGGGAGCAAAAGCCACGGGAACCTTGCCGCTCTGCAAGTCAACGGCGCAGCACAGCCCTTGTACAACCGTGTCGCCAACGGTGTTACGATGCTGCCTTTTGTGCGCGACGAGGGTGCAGAATCGGAGACGGATGGCGCAACCAGCAAGACGGTGTCAGACTACCCCTCTTCTGAGGATGACGGTGCCCAGTACCTGGCCTACTTCCCTCACGAGGCTCCGGTTCCGGGCTCAAGCGATGGACGTGGAGCATCGTCGCTCCCAACCTCGATGGCGAATGGCACTCTGTCGTTTAGCGAAGTCGTGTCGCCTGGATCTTTGGGCACGTCGTCGGTCCGAGACAGCAGCACCGGAACGATTGTCAACCGGCGCCGGCCGTCCACAGAGAAGCTGGCGCTGGCCAATATCGACCCGCGCATGCAGCACCCGTCGCGGTCGCCCTCGCCTATCAGCCACGGCCGTGCTTACTCTGTGGGCACCAACAACACAGCACCGCTGCCTTCGGGGCCATTTGTACCGCCCGGCGCAGCTTGGACAGGGGCTAGAGACGCAATGCAGTCTTCGCTGATTGTCAATGGCTCCGCTTCTGCCGTGCTCCCCTCATCGTCGAACATGTCTTTGAAGCACCCGTCGGTGAGCGAGACGTCCGTGTCAGAAGAGTCCATCAGCGGGTCGTCGCTATCCAACTCGTACGCATCGCACGGCTTGGGCATTAGTGGTGCTGGCTTTGATGCGGACGAGGCGCTGGCGACAGGCACCATGTCCCCGCCGCGGGTGACGGCGCTGGCCAACGAAGCTGCTGCGTCACGCCCGATGCCGTCGTCTCCCGTTATTGTCAATGGATCAACATCTGCGGCATCGGCCCCGACATCGTCGTCCTTGGTCAACGGATACGCACACTCGGGCGCACACATGAGCCACTTGAGCGCCAGCCCCTCGGCCCAGTCGTACAGCCAGAGAATGGCTGCAATGGCGGCCATGCAGGGATTCGTGCCGGCGATTCCCATGCACAACATTATGCCCTACGCCACTATTGCCGGCCAGACCATGGTTGGAAGCGTTCCTCCTCAGCAGTCGCAGCACGCTCAGCACCCCCAGCACGCTCAGCACTCTCAGCACTCTCAGCATGCCCAGCATGCCCAGCAGCCGCAGGCGCCGTCCCCCGCAGCCGCATCGTCGTCGCGGTCGCGAAACCTTGCCCGGCAACAGCAAAAGGGTATCACGGCATCTCTCGATCTGGCGCTGCCTGACCACACGTTGTCGTTTTATGACGTGCAGCAGCATCTGTCGCCCGTGGACGAGAACCGGTCGTCGTCGCCGCACCAGTCACGCAAGTATGCCGGGCATGCATCGCACGGCGGGCAGTCGGTGCCGTCGTCGACGTCAGCGAGCGCTGGGGCTGCAGCCGCCTCGACTACCTCGGGATCCTCAGGCTCCCAGCCGCATCATGGCTCGGTGACCAAGAAGTCAAGCCAGCGGGGCCTGCCCAAGGTCAAGAATGACGACACAGCGACGGCGGCATCATCCAGCAAGCACGGCTCGTCATCGAATGACGCAGGATCGTCTGCGCAGGCAGGTGAAGGCCATCACCGGCAGCACCACCACCGTACCAACGGCAACTCGTCGCACGGCCATGGACATATGCGCGGGGCCAAGAGCGAGGGTGGCGATCTGGCGGGAACGTCGGCGTCAACGGGCAACGGGTGGCAAAAGCCCAAGTCTCGCAAGAAGGGCGGGGATAGCAAGGCATCGGCGGCCAACGGGCACGCGCACAGCGAGCAGCCGCCCAAGAACGAGTCTGAGCGCAAGGGCGGTTGAGCGAAAGATGGGCCATGCCTTTTTGGTTTGCGGGGCTTAAAGCGTCCACCGGAGCAGATTAGAGCGACACGAAGCGACACGAAGCGACACGAAGCAGCATGAAGCAGAGCTCCTTCATCGTGCCGCGGCTGAGGGGCCACACATCCTCGGGCCGCTGTTGGATAGCACAAGACTGGATAGGATGAGGACGGCTGGCACGTCCAGGATGCACGAGCCACGACGCCCGTGTTGCAGCGTGTGAGAACTACATGAATGGCAAAAAGAAACAAAAAAAAAGAACCAAAAAAAAAGAGGCGCCGGCCAGTTCTCTGAAAGGAGAATGGCCAAGCAGTTTCCAACCCCCGAAGGGCCGCGACGAGCGGACGCTTGTGGATCGTCAACAAAAACAAAACAAGCTCCTTGAATCGGTCTTTGCGATACTGCTGCGGAGTAGGAGGGTGCTCCAGTGCAGGGAAGAAGATTCCTATGCCTTGGGAGAGGCCACCTCTACTTATGCCGACGGTCATACTTTGCTGTTTCTCACACCTGCTTCCTCGGATCGTTTGCATCCCTTGTTGCGCATTATCATTGAATGTCATATCTGGGACATGATCCCGGGTATTCATTACGTCTATTTCCCCCCCCCTCTTGTTTTGCTTTTTTTTTTTACACCATCGGGGGTTGCCTTTTTTCCTTTCTTCTTTTTTTCATGGCGGGGATTTCATAAGCACAAAGCACGAACACGAGACATCACATTGCATCAAATAGCCTATGGCAGGGGTTTCATTTTTATTTTCATGGCTCTTGTTTTTGTTTTTTCCTTACTTTGTCCAGTTTCGTTTCAAAATGGTGTTTTGTCGAGGCCTTTTCGGTATACATGGTTTACGTTTCCTTTACTTTCCAGGTCATTTTGTCATGAGTTTTCTTTTTCTTTTTTCTCCTTTGCTCTGCTCTCTGTTCCCATTTTCATCATTATCCCTGGTGCGATCAAGAGGCGGGGGTCTCTTGAGAACATGTGCCTGGGGGGGGATCGACCTGGCTGAGAAGGCGAGGAATCCCAGGCCAGCAGGCGCTCTCTGACGGGGGTATCGAGGGTCTATGGACTCTAGAGGGGGAAACTATAAAAAAATAAGCAACTACTACTAAAAAATAAAAAACATCCAGATACAGACAGAAAAAAAATAGAATATACATTTTAAATAGTTGAACTCTCTGGATTGGAAGACACCTATCATCATGGAATGGAAGGTTGATTACGCTGTGCAGCGGGTACCCATGTACCTAAAACATGGAGGCGGCACACACGAGCACATGGGTGCGCAGGACCTCGGCTAAAAAGAAGGTACCGGATAGGTGGGTTATTACATGGGTATTTTCGTTGGAGTCTGGCCTTCCAGGTCAAAATCAGAGCAGTTATGGCCTCATTACAAATGACGGGAGTTTGTGAATTTCATTCCATATCTTTCTTGAATACCTTGGTAAGATAGGTACTACATACCTACGTCCCGCCATTTTCTGATCACGTGATTTAAAAGATGCGGGAAAATGAAAACGATTTTGAGTGATTGGGATGGTGTCGACCTATTGGACGTGGGATGCCTTCCAGATCGGAGAGCCAAACCGAAATACTATCGTACATGCGTCTTACCAAGTAATGTACTAGGTGTAGGCGGATAGGTATATAAGTAGGTACGGAGAAGGTGCGCAGGACAGAGTGAGACGGACGGCGGACGGACGGAAGAGAGGCCTGTAAGCGGGCGCTACTGGGCGGGTGTTTCCGCAGCGGGTCATGATGGACGGGCTAGGTAATACGGCGTAGTATCGGAGTACGAGCAGCAAGGTGCCATAAGATACACCGTATATAGAGAGCACTCCGTAGGGGAGAGCGGCACGAATAATAAATAATCCTGCACTTTCCTTTGCTCCGTTTGAAATTGCGAGCATACATAATATGCAAAATACGGAGATGCCCCCCGTCCGTGGGTAATCTCAGCCAGTCATGGCTATGCAATTCCACGTGCACTCAGCGTAATGCATGCAGATGGTGGTAATATATGCATAAGCCTTGAAGCTGCAGCTCACTATCTCTCTTTTTCGTCTGATCTTTTCTTATTTCTACCCACATGTCTTTGCCCATCTGCACAGTCTTTTTCCTACTCCGTATTTTACTCTGCAGTTTCTTGCTTTGTATTGGTTTCTTTTTTCTTTTCTTTTTTCTACTCCCCCCCTCCCTTCAACGCAACGGTTTTCGCAGCAAGGAGTACGTCCTTTGCCTGATATGGTATCGGCTCCCCCTCTGATAGTCGCTCTAGCTCTACGAGTACCAAGGTACGGATAAAACGGACAAAAAAAAGGGGGGGTGGGATTTTGAGAAAAATCCAAGTCTCGGGCACGACAATGTTGCTTGGCGCATATTTCTCCCTCTCTCACCCCGGTTCCCCTCTTTGATTTGGCATTACCCCCTGTGTTGTTGCTGTGGACGTGTTCTACGAGTGTGGTGTAGTACGATATCGTGCATGTAAA
>JAGKRZ010000575.1:0-10486 GCA_020002355.1 Intubia oerlemansii
CCCCCCCCCCCCCCCCCCCCGGCCCCCCCAACCAACCAACCAACAACACAAACTCAAACAATCATGGGCAAGAAGCGGCGCAACCATACGACGCTCGAGGAGCTCCTCGACCGGGCGTGGTGCTACTATTGCGAGCGCGACTTTGAGGATCTCAAGCTTCTCATCTCGCATCAAAAGGCCAAGCATTTCAAGTGCGAGC
This sequence comes from Intubia oerlemansii, assembly GCA_020002355.1. Lineage (NCBI taxonomy): Eukaryota > Fungi > Ascomycota > Sordariomycetes > Ophiostomatales > Ophiostomataceae > Intubia > Intubia oerlemansii. The sequence continues at coordinate 200 of JAGKRZ010000575.1, forward strand.
GATGCGGTCGGCGACTCAACACAGCAGGAGGTGCGAACGACGAGCGAGAACAAGTGACGTACTCTGCTAACCGACTTTAGGCCTCTCGGTTCATATGAACCAGGTGCACAAGGAGACGTTGACGCATGTCGAGAATGCGATGGCGGGCCGCGAGGGACTGGACGTGGAGATTTTCGGTATGGAGGGCATCCCCGAGCAGGCGCGGTTCCGGCACCACCAGCAGATTGTCGAGGACTATCACAAGACGCGCGCCGACCGGCAGGCGGCCACGGGCAACCCGCCTCCGGGACAGGGAGGTGGGCAGGGCGCCCCCCTGAAGAAAAAGATTCGCATCGAGACGCCGGCCGAGATCAAGGCGCGGCTGGCGGCATATCGCGCCGAAGCACCGGCGCGGAAAGCTGCTGCCGCCGCTGCCGCGCAAGCGGGGCCGGGGCAGCCATTCCCTGCTGGAGCGCTAGGAGCCATGGGAGCCATGGGCGCCCTGGGCACTCTTCCTCAGCGGCCGATGGCTACGGGAGGCGCTTCGACGCTCGACGACTTGGTCTCGGGTGCTTCTGCGTCTTCTGCAGGCGCGCAGCCGGATGCGATCGACCGTGTCATCCGCATGGCGGAAGCCGGCGTGCGGCCAGACCAAGCGGCGGCATCGGCACCCGAAAAAGCGGAAAAAGCGGAAAAGACAGAAAAGAAAAAGGAAAAGGCATCGATGCGCATGGTCTACTCGGACGGCGACTACAGTCTCGAGGAGCGCATGGCCCAGATGCCACGGTACGCCGTTGCTGCATAGTTTCGGGACATCCTTTTGTTACCTATGCCTTTTGCCTGATGTGTGCCTGATGTTCTATTTTGTTTTGTATTCTTTCTCTTGATTTGTGTTTTGTTCGGGCTGGCGTTTCGGTATCTACTTTGACAAATGATTGGATCTCATTACCACAAGCTTCACATCTTATGTGCGCTCAAGTCTCCTTGTTTTGTTTTTCCTTTCAGGTTGTATTCGTAATTCATCGATTTAAAATATCAAAAACCAACAGCACAAGTTGATTTCAAAAGAAACCTTGAAAACATAAAGAGAGACACCGCGTACTACAGATTCCCCCCAAAACGCCGCCGTTTGAGTAGAAGCAAAAACAAACTTGAGGAGAGGACAGAAAAGGCAAACCAAAAAAGAAAGAAAGACAGAAAGAAAGAACAAAAGAAAAAGAAAACATCAGTATCGTACACAAACACCAAGAGATGTCATTTTATCCCCTTCGTGGATGGGAGATGGGGAATATCAACGCCATGCCACGGTCGTGCGCGCGCTGCTCTTGACGGCACTGCCTGCCAGACCAGCTGGCGTAGATGCACCTCCAGCCACCGAGGCCGCCGCTGTACCGATAGTCACGCGACGAAGACCCTTGGTGGCCGGGGCAGCAGCAGCGGGCGGTGCAACCGCAGCCATAAGACGATCGCGGCCGCGCTGCACGGGCGATCCCGAGCCCGTCATGCCGCTGCTGGACTCCATCCGGAGACTACCGCCCATATTCATACGACGGGCCTGGCCAGATGTAAAGGCACGGCCAGCAGCGGCACCGAGAGATGCTGATCCGGGTGCACCAGATGCCGAGGGCGGTCCGGACGACGCCGACGAGGCGATGCTCGTGTCACTCGTCATGGGAGAGTAGCCGCTCGAGGGCGACCGCCGGCGCTCTGTGCTCCGACGACGCTCACGCGAGATGCCGTTTGTTCCGCTGGACGGGCCTGAGTACGAAGCCGACACACGATGGTGGCTTCCTGCACCGCCCGAGACACGACGCACACCACCGCTGCTGGTGACGTGGGATGTGTTGGCAATGGCACCGGCAGCTGCTGAGCCTTTTTTAGCCTGGTGCAGAGCAGACCGCAGCTTCTGCGTGTCAACGGCTGTCAGGTCGAGTGTCGTGCTGCGATCCGGATCAGAGCTGCTGGGGCCAGGAGACAGCGAGAGGCGCGGGGAGGGCGAGCGGAGGCGAGTGGCAGGAAGAGACGCCGGCGGCTTGTTCTCGTCTGTCGCACCCGACATGGAGGCCGAGTACGTGGTAGAGAGCGACGATTTGGGGCTGCCACTGTAACCATTGTAGCTGTTGTTGCCCAGGCTCAGGCTTGCAATACGTGTAGCCGACGGCGGCGAGTTGAGGCTGTTGGATGCGCGTGGGAGTGAAATGTTGCGCAGCGGCGTAGAGGCTTTGCGGGTGCCCAGGATAGACGTTTCACCATCAGCAGTAGATGTAGGCTGGGCGGTCGAGGCACGGTTCTTTGAGAGGAAGCCGGCCTGGAAGCGGCTGGGCTTGTTGTTGGGAAGAATGGACGAGTCGCCAGCGTTGAACGAGCTGTCTTCGTCTGTCGTATCGGAAACATCGGCGCGGCTGAGATAGGCTGGCATGGGAGGGCGGCGCAACTCAGGCGAGTCAGGCGACTGCTGCTGGCTGGCCTCTTCTGGAACAGTCTGGAGGCCCGACGTGGCGAGCAGCTGAGAGTCTATCTCGGCCTGCTCTTCCTGCTCGGGAGCCTCGACGACAATTTCTATTTTCTTCTTGGCCGGCGACGCAGGGTACTTTTTGGGCGTCTTTTCAAAATCGGCGAGCGTGGCAGCGTCAGACTCATCGTCGCGCCAGCGGACGCTACGCTTAAAGGACGACGATGTGCTCTCGCGGCTGTTTGCGGAGATGATGCCTGTGCCAGACTTTCTCTTGCCTGCAGGAGTAAAAGAGACCCGGGTGCGGCCACCGACAAGCGAGACGCGGCGACGGCGGGGTGAGTTTTTGGCGGGAGAGGCAGACAGGTGCGGCTGGTTGGTGATGGCGGGTCCCATAGACGCGCGTGTCGATGCAACACCTGTACCAGTGGCGCTGCGAATGCTGCCTCCTCCTCCTGTGACGCTATTGAGAGAGGTGCGCTTGCTGCGATGAGCTGTGCTGGAGCGACGGGGTGTGCGGCCCATGTCGGACGCGCCGAGAGAGCTGAGAGAGAAACGGGCGGAGGTCGATGAGGATGACATGGAAGATGAGAAGGAGGTGCCGCTAGCTGCGGCAGCTTCAGTGAGGGAGGGGTCGGGCTTCACAATGTGGGCGGTGGCAGCGACTCCCGAGTCGAGGAGACGGCGGGCGAGACGCTGGCCCTGAGCAACAGCCTCATCGGCAGGCAAGGCGAGCGTGGCAGAGAGGGAAGAGAGCATGTCGAACTGGGCAGACAGCAGGGTCTGCATCATGAGCATGTCGGTCTGGGCACCAGTGGTCTTTTCGTGGTCAAGCACTTCGAGGTAGGCTTCGCGAGCAAAGTTGGCCTTGAGCAGCTCAGCCTCGCGGGTCAAGCTGGCAATGGCCTCGGAGGAGTCGGCTGCCGCCACAGTCTCAGCCGCTGCGATGTTGACCTGCTCAATGCTGTGGTGGAGGGCCGAGTCCAGCGCGCGCTCCCAGTTGCTGCGCTGGATCTTTTGGTGGAGGTGGTGACGGCTGTGCTCGAGCTCGGCCATGATGCCGCGAGCCGTTTTGCGCATGGCGACCAGGGCAGGAGGAAGTGTTACGGGTTCCTCGGAGGCCGCTGTTCCTGTTTCGTCAGCGCCTGCAGGTGTCTTTGCGGCGTCAAAGGCGTCAGCCCAGGCAGACAGCATGGCAATGCGACGCTCGATAGCGCGCAGCTTCTTCATGTCTGCCACCTTTTGCTGGCGCTCGGAGACGGCGCTCTCGTAGGCGACGCGCAGACGCTGGATGCCCTCGCGGGCGACGGAGTCGCGCTTGTCGAGCTGCTTGCGGATGCGAGTGCCAAAAGTCTTTTCGGCGTCGCGCTGCTGGGCGCGCAGCTCGTTGATGAGGGCCATCTGCTCGTCGATCTTGACGAGGAAGTCCTTGACGTGGCGATTGACGTTGAAGACGTTGCGGGTGACCTTGGTCTGGATGTTCTTGGCGCGGTTGGCGTAGCGCAGGGTGTTCTGGGTCTCGTCAAAGTGGGCGCTGGAGGGGCTGACGCAGACGATCATGACGGTCTTGCAGTTGCCGCCGAGGGAGAACTTGAGCAGACGGGTGAGCTTGCTGTTGCGGTAGGGCACGTGGTTCTTCTTGCGCGGGTCGCACAGCGCGTTGATGCAACCGCCGAGGGCGAGCAGCGAGCGGTTGATGTTGGCGCCCTCGATGAGGCGCTCGCCGCGGTTCTTTGTCGCGCTGGCGCGCTCGCTGCCGGCGAGGTCGATGATGCTGAGGGTGGCCATGGTGTGCGGCTCGTTGACGTTGGCGTTGCGGTCGCGCTGGGCGACATTGATCTGCAGCACGGCGTGCGAGCGCGACGACACGGCGTTGGCCTCGGTCGGCGAGACGGTGCGGTACTCATTGCCCTGCACAATCATGTCCATGACCTCCTGCACGTCGCGCGGCTTGTGGCTGGTCAGGCCGGCGACAGTCACGGCCTGGTTCGAGTCCTCGCGCAGCATGAGGCCCTGCTTGCTGCCGCCGGGGACCAGCAGGTCGCGGATGGTCTCGTTGTAGATTTCGAGGTACGAGAGCGTGAGCTCGGTGTGCTTGTCTTCGCTGCGCTCGGCAATCTTTTCAAACAGCTCCTGCATCGTTAAGAAGATGATGCCGGGCTGCTGCGCTGTGCCCGTGATGGTGTGTGTCTTGCCGCATCCCGTGGCGCCGTAGGCAAAGACGGTGGCGTTGTAGCCGTCGAGCACGCTGTCGAGGAGGCCCTTGGTCGTGCCCTCGTAGACGTCCATCTGCGACGCGCTGTCGTCAAAGATGCGGTCAAAGGCAAACACCTGGTCCTTGACCTTTTTGCCGGCGGTCGGGACCACGGAGCGGGAGAACTTTTGGACCGGGTTGTCCTCGGGGGGGTCAAAGACGCTGGATAGTTAGCAGCCGTCAGATAAGAGGTAGCGGGAAGGAGAGATATCAAGATAGAAAGACATTGAGAGATTGTGGGATCACCATGTCTCAATGCCACGATATCACGGCGCCGTCTTCCCACCTCACTCCATTGTTCCCTTCACATACAGACAACGGTCATCAACGACCTTGATCACGGACCGGAGTCCCTTCTGGTTCAATTTGGGCGTCGGTGCTGCTGCCAGCGAACCGTCGCCGAGGAAGAGTGTTCCGTCATCGTTCTTGATCAACTGTGCAGCTTCTCGAATGGTAAAAGGCCGGACACGGACTGCAGCAGGGTCAGCACAGGCGCCCAAATTTCAGCCTCGTCATCATCTCGTCCCCTCATCGTCCTCTCGCCCTCGTCTGAGTTCTCTCTCACCTGCGACCGAAATCGAGGACGCGCCCGGGTCGACTGGCGCCATCGCGGCGATCTTGTCTCTGTTTGTGGAGCTTGTTGTTGTTGTTGGGTTTAGTGGTGGTGTCGATGTGAGTGTCAATGTGAATGTCGATGTGAATGTCGATGTTGAATGTCGGTGTAGCGAGTGTCGTCGCGCGATTGTCGATGCGCAAATGGTCGTATTGTCGTCGTTGTCGGATGAGCGTCGAAAGAATAGGAGCAGAAGATCAAGAAAAGACCAAAAAGAGCAAAAAGGAAAGAACGGAAATGGCAGTGTCTCGCCGAAATGACGTGGAAAGGAGGATCACAGTCGAAACAGCAGGACGGACCCACGACAAAGGTACCTGTCAATGGCCTGTCTGTTGCACTGAATCCAAAGTATATTCAAGGTACTGCGTGGCATGGTCCATCATATGCCGGGGGGCCCACACAACCCGCCGCACTTTCCCCATGTTGCCATGTTTATTTGTTTCATCGCTTTGCCGGGGCAACGTCAAAAGTGGGTATATGGTCCACTTTTCTCGTTTGAGCTCTACGCAGCACCTAGTAAAATTAATTGCAAGTTTAATTGAAAAATTCACCTCTTCCGACGACATTCCATATCATTGCTCACCTATGTTGAGAAAGTGGCGCATCAACACAGCGTCAGATTGAAACGTGGCGGTCGTTTTGCGAATGTTGAAGAACATTGCTAGAAATGTTGAGATATCATAATCAGCTTAATTGAATTTTATTTTTGTACATTCCGAATTTTTATGATTTTGATGGCATCCTGGGGCAAGTTTAATAGATACATATGTAAGTGCTATGAGATTTGGAAATCAAATTATATTGTTTGGAGTTCCATGGGCATAACGAAAATATATATATATATATATAGTTACGAAAACTCAAAGAAAGGAAATAGGTAGAAAATGGAAAGCCAAGGAAAAATAAAAGTATAGAAGTTTACTGGATATACACACCTAAACAAAATTCATCTACATAGTAGTGCCTTGGGAGAGCTGGATTAAAATATCTCCTCATCACCCACCTACATGTAGGTACCAATTCCATACTATTGTGAAAAAATTATCAATTATAGATAGAGATCATAAGTACAAATGAAAGCTCTGAAAGCTCTGACACGAGAGTAAAATACAGACGAAAGGAAGAAAACAAATCAGACAAAAAAAATAAAAACAAGAACATAAAAGAATAAAAAAAAAGTAACGAATGCAAAAGTATAAAGGCCCGCCCAGTTCCTTTTTCTCCTCTCTATCTGCTACACCATGACTCCGGCCCCCCGTCTTTTACCATTTTTCCCGTCTTTTACTCAATTCTCTTTTTGCCTTCTTCGGCACTGAGATAGCGGGCCGTGCTGAGGCCGCGCTGGTGGCGGGCGACAAAGGGACCGAGCAGGGCATCCTTGCGGGCCTTGTTCATGGCGGCATGGTAGTCCTCGACGCTGGCGGGACGGGGCAGCAGCTTGGGCCAGTTGACATAGAGCTCACCGTAGCGCAGGACAAACTGCGCCGCGTAGGCGGCAACGAGCAGCCAAAAGATGAGGAAGAGGCGGAGGGGCAGGACGGCGGCGTCGGGCAGGCGCGGGGTGAGCAGGGCGACGGCCACGAAAAAGAGGGCAAACGCCAGGACGTAGGGCACGGCCTGGACGAGGACGGGCCGACGGTCGGCAAAGACCTGGTGCGTGGGGGGTCCGCTGAGGGTGGCAGCGGCGGTCTGGTCGCCGGCGGGCTCGTAGGCGCCCAAGAACAGGTCAAAGGCGTCCTGGCGGGGGCCGTCAAAAAAGTTGTTGAGGCAGTAGCGGGTGATGGCGATCTGGCCGTCGCGAAGGGCGCCGAGCTTGGTGCGGCGGCCGAGACGGGTCATGTCCGTCTTCATGGCGCCGGTGCCGGCGTAGGCGAGGGCGACGCGGTCGGCATTGTCGGCCCAGATGTTGCGGAAGAGCAGCTCAAAGGTCGGGTCCTGGTCGATGAGCGTGGTGCCGCGGGTCATGAGACCCAGGTCGGCAAACATGCGCTCGAGCGTCCAGCGGGCCAGCATGCTCTGGACGACATTGGTGCGGTCGAGACAGTCCATGCAGTTGGTGCGGACGACCGAGGTCTGCAGGCTGCGCGTCTCGAGGCGGGAAGAGCTGTTGTTGTTGCTGCTGCTGCTGCCTGTGCTGTTGGCACCAAAGTACTGCTGGGCCATGAGGGCATCGTGCATCTGGTCGAGCAGCAGCTTGGCACGATCGAGGCGCATGCCCTTGGTCTCCGTGTGGAAGTCAAAGTAGATGTAGTGCACGCGACGCAGCAGATCGTTCTTTTCCGAGCCGGCGCCCGCCTGCTGGACCATGGCCTCGTAGGCATCCTTGACACGCTTCTCGCGGCCCTTTTGGTTGACGAGGTTGACGAGGAAATTGTCGCCGTAGATGCGGACCTGCTCCGACAGATGCGCCTCGGCCGCGGGCTGGGCGCTCGCAATACCACGGGCATCGCCGCGGACAACGAGCCGGGGCGTGTACTTGAGGTTGTTGATCTCGCTCCAGAAGACGGGGACGCTGCCGCGCGTCTGGACGTACGACAGGACCTGCGTGTCGGCGCCAGCACCTGCACCCGTCAGCACGACAATCTGCTCCGTCTCGTTAAAGTTGGCGACGTGGCCATCGTCGTCGATACCGCGCGAGAAGAAGCGGGTGCCGCCGCGGAAGCGCGAGCGACGAGTGATGAGGCCGAGCGCCAGGGGCGTGCCGCGGAACGACGTGTTGTTGAGCGAGACGACGCCAAAGATGACGGGCAGGATATAGGGGTCGACGGCCGGCTGGGCGCCGGGCTGGACACGGGCGGCGCCACGACGGCGGAAGTCGATGAGGTCGGACATGACGAAGCGGTTCCAGAAGAAGCGGTCATCGGCCCGCATCCACAGGGGCGTGTCGGCAGCAGCAACGGCAGCGCTGTCCTGCAGGGCCGCCTGGCGCTGGAGGCTGTTGGTCAGGTCGGTGGTGTAGGAAAAGTACATGCTGCCAGACTTGAGGAAGCTGCGCAGCAGGCCGAGGAAGCGGTCCTCGTCGGCATCGCGCAGGCCACGCTCGTGCACGGAGAGGAAGTCGACCTCGACGACGCGGTGGACCATGTGGCCACGAAGACGGCCGACCTGCTCATCCTTGGTGATGACAATGATGTATTTGTCTGTTGAGGAGTTAGAAGGGGGAGGTCATGTAGTTTTTTTATTTTTATTTTTTTTTGGTTTTCGGTTCATAAATGTTCCTTCTCATCACACATACCTAACCGCAACTGGATGACACCGAGCAGACCCTTGATGCTCATGGAGCGAGTCACCCGCTTGCCGGCAAGGAGAGCAGCATCGGCGACACGGACCTCGCCAGTCGGACGGTCAATGGTCAGGGCCGGTGCATCGGGAGTCGAGGGCGACTTGAAGATGTAACAGTCGGGTGCCGTCTGCACGTTGATGTCGCGGAAGGGGAGCGCCATGGTGGTCGAGTTGGCAGAGTATTATCTCGAGGTCGATGAAGCAAAAGATCACAACGTCAAGTCGAGATAAAAAGGGTTCGCTCTCGGTTGTCGGCCAGGGCGCACAAAGGGCGCGGACAGACTGCTTTTTCGGGACAACTTTTGAAAAAAAAAAAACGAATAAAAAAAGAAGATTCGAAAAACACGCTCAGAGATCACAAATGTTGCGCCTGCTCGCCCCGTCGTACGTCGTCGCTCTATCTCGTTGTGTTTTTGTCTGCCCCGTGGATGAAGCTGCCAGCTTCCGAAGCTGCTGAGTTATTAGGCCAGCTATGGCGCAGCGCTGTCGTCACTGGCGTGTCCCCTGCCGCGATTGGCTGAAGCGCCCCACTTAATTTCGTATGTGCGGTCACGTGCACAACAGAGCGGCCTGACTGGGCGCCCTTCCACAGCGCCGCCCGGGGGGGAAGAGACGCTAAAACGCCCGCTGCTGCCGCCCGCCGGCGGCCTTTGTGTGCTCCAACGAGGCAGGCACCAACCATTGCTGATTGGCACCAAATCATACGCCCCCAGCCCAGTCGCCGCTTTGCGTTGTGACCATCACACATCTCCTCTCCTTCCGAACAAGACCAACCATCGCACATTCCCCCGATATATACCACATCCACAATCAGCGCCCGCACACCGCACCTTCCTTAATCAGACAACCCGTGGCCGCTCCTGCCTCGCTTGTGTTTCCAGCGCCTTCCACCTCTTCTGCATCGAACGAGTGGCGACATCACGATAACTCTTTTTATTCTCTTTTTGGCAGCCAGAGTCGTCCTTCCCGACCTTTTTCGTTTTTGAAACCCGCATTCCTTGGACAACGTCACCGTGCATCACGGCCGGACAACCCGCGACACCGCCAGCGATAGTCGACTCGACTGTCTTGTCAGAAGCCTGTTACCTTGTCATTGATTGCGCTCATTTTCGATTCGCCGGCCGATAAGCCCTCCTCGACCACTGATCGACGTCGTCTCCCTCTTGTTGCGGCGTCATTATTTTTTTTTTTTTTCGTCTCTCCGTCTTTTCGACACCACACGCACTCTCCCTCCCTCTCTCCACATCATTCACAATGGCTACCCGTGGCCCTCCCGGCGCGCGCGGCATGAACAACCGCTTTGCCCAGTTTAAGCTTGTTCTCCTCGGCGAGTCTGCCGTTGGCAAGGTGCGTCACCTCTCCCGTGGCTTGCTTCTAAGAATCTTCTTTGGCACGTTGTCTTTGGCACCTTGCCTTTGTCTTGACAATTGTACTGACCAACTGCCCAGAGTTCCATTGTCCTCCGTTTCGTCAAGGACCAGTTCGACTCGTACCGCGAATCCACCATTGGCGCCGCCTTTTTGACGCAGACCATCAGCCTCGACGAGGCCACGACGGTCAAGTTTGAGATTTGGGATACGGCCGGCCAGGAACGCTACAAGTCGCTGGCCCCCATGTACTACCGCAACGCCAACTGCGCCGTTGTCGTCTATGATATTACCCAGGCTGTACGTATACGTCTTGCATCACATTTTGTGTCTCTTCCCC
>JAGKRZ010000058.1:0-81997 GCA_020002355.1 Intubia oerlemansii
AAAAAAAAAAAAAAAAAAAAAAAAAAAAAAAAAAAAAAAAAAAAAAAAAAAAAAAAAAAAAAAAAAAAAAAAAATAAAAAAAATAAAAAAAATAAAAAAAATAAAAAAAATAAAAAAAATAAAAAAAATAAAAAAAAAAAAAAAAATAAAAAAAATAAAGCGACCTGGTTGTAAACAAGTCAAAAGTAGAAAAAAAAAATGCAAGGAGAGTGAGAGTGAGCAAGACAAAAATAAAGAGGGAAAAGTAAAATAAAAAACATGACTAGAAGTGACGAAGCAAATCTTATAAGACTATTGGCCAGAGATAGACAGCGCCCCATAATTTATACGCACGTGCTGGAGCCACGTGCAATAAGTCGGCTTTCACCGCCTGCTAGATTTAGAAGCAGCTTTCCGAAGCATGACACGGCAGGCGCGACCGATGATGGCGCATCGTGGCTTCCGCACGCGGTAGCTCCTGCCCCCTTTACTGCCAAAACCACCTAAGCGACGACCCTCCTTCCTGCACTGCACCACAACTGTTTTCAATTTCAAAACAAACAGAGACTGTACGAATTCTCCATCTCAAAAACTCCCACACAACATCCATCGCCAACCATTGACTAAGCTTCCAGCCCGGCTGCTTCGGATCTCACAACCTGCCCCAGTGCCCACTGGGTAGCCACCAGCCATAGTTGTGCGCCAGATCAGCCTTCGTCTCTTTGACGCCACACCATTTGGGCCAGATTCCTATGAGGGCGACTGGGATGCACAGCTGATCGCTTTATCCCGTGAAATCCTGCAACCACAATGGCGAGCTCTGCAGCCATCGAAGCATCATCGCTGGATGCTGGTATGTTTGCCACCGGTGCATCTTTCTCACTGCAATGCTAACCGCAACCTCCCCACAGTCGACTACGACCCCGTCAGCCACCTCAACCTCCTCTTCAACCACCCCTCTACCGTCGGATCGCTATCGGCCGTTTCTGGCCGCCTCGCTTCCCAATCCGATGGCCTCGCCGCTTCCATCACACACCTCCAGACGGGCTTGGCCTACGCGCCGGGTGCCTCGCTCGACCGCATGCAAACGGCACAATCCGACCTCGCCTCTGTATTTTCCCGCATCGAAGATGTGCGCCAGCGCGCCGTCCAGACCGAAGATGACATCACAACCATGACGGCAGACATCAAGCGGCTCGACGGCACCAAGCGCAACCTGACCGTGTCCATGACGGCACTCAAGCGGCTGCAGATGCTCACGACTGCCTATGAACAACTACGCACCTTGGCACGCACTCGCCAGTACCGCGAATGTGCGGGTCTCCTGCAGGCCGTGCTGCAGCTGATGCGCCACTTCAATAGCTACCGCTCCATTGAGCAGATTGCCGTGCTCAGTCGTGGCGTCAATGAGCTGCAGCGCGAACTTCTCGACCAGATCTGTGAAGACTTTGAGATGGCGTTTGCCAAAGACGAAGTGGCAGCCCGTCGCGGCATGCTCGTCGAAGGCTGCCTCGTCATGGACGCCCTGGGTGACCACGCGCGTGCTCGCCTGGTCAACTGGTATGTCAACACCATGTTGCGCGAGTACCGCCAGGTCTTCCGTGGCAACGACGAAGCCGGCAGTCTCGACAACATTGGCCGCCGATACTCGTGGTTCCGCCGCATGCTCAGCACCCACGAGGACGAGCACGCAGCTCTCTTTCCTGCACACTGGCGCGTCAACGAGACGCTAGCCACAAGCTTTTGTGAGGGTACTCGCGACGATTTCCGTGCCATTCTTGAGCGTCTCATGCGCCGCACTGAGACCGCCGGACCCGGAGCGGCCAAGATCGATGTCAATCTGCTGCTGAGCTGTTTGCAGGAGACGCTCGACTTTGAACAGGGCCTAGAAAAGCGGTTTGCCAGCGAGAAGCCGCGTGCTAGCATTGATACGTTGAGCTCGGCCGACGACCGCACACAGACGTTCAATGGCTTAATATCCACTGCCTTTGAGCCCTACTTGAGCCTCTGGGTCGAGTCGCAGGACCGCCAGCTGGCGCAGCTGATTCCTCGGTACCGCACGCGGGCCCTCCTTGCAGCGGACGAGGAGTTTACACCCGCAAGCATTGCCGAGTCGGCTCTCGAACTTTTCCATGTGTACAAGGTTACGCTTTCACAATGCGCCAAGCTGTCGACAGGCGAGCGTCTGCTTGATCTTTCCGTTATTTTTGCCAAGCATCTCGACGAATACGCACAGCAGGTGCTTGTCCATGCACTCCAAATATCTGGCGGCCCAGCCGGTGGTCAGCAACACGCACTGTCCAAGGCCGTTGGTGCATTTGCAGGAAGTGCAGCATCATCAGCGGCGAGCGGCTCTGGCGTCTCAGCCGCACCCGTCAATGACATTATCATTGTCATGAATACAGCCGACTTTTGGAACACCAACGCCACGCAGCTCGAGGAGAATTTGCGCAAACGCATCGATGCCGAGTTTGTCGAGCGCGTCGACCTCTCACCGCAGGCCGATACGTTTTTGGGGGTCGCCGGCAGTGCTGTGCAGAGCCTTGTGCGCAAGGTTGAGGCTGACTGCGAGCCGGCGTGGCGCGAGATGCGCAACACCAACTGGACACACATGGAGGGCGTCAGTGACCACAGCTCGTACGTGACGGAGCTGATCCGGATTGTTCACGAGCGGTCGCGCGCCATTTTGTCTGTGATTGCCAAGACGCAGTATGCGCGTGCATTCTGTGACCATTTGGTCGAAGCCCTGGCCAATGCCTACATTTCCAACATTGTTCAGTGCCGGCCTGTGTCTGAGGTGGCGGCCGAGCAGATGCTTCTCGACAAGTACACGCTGACCAAAGCCCTCGAGGGTTTGCTGGCCCTCCACGGCGCGCCCGAGGTCGGTGCAGGTGCAGGCGGAGCCGCATCATCTGCATCTTCGTCAGCGGCTGCCGCTCCTGTGCACCAGTCTGCAGCGTCTGCAAGTTTTACGAAACGCGTCAATGCAACTATGGGCCGCGTGGACCCGCTGCTCAAGACGCTTCAGGTGCAGCCGTCACCCCCCGAAGGACTCGTGCAGGCGTACTTGATCCATATTGCCGACCGCTCGGAAGCCAATTTCCGCAAGATCCTTGACCTCAAGGGTGTCCGCAAGTCCGACTATGCCCATCTATTGGAGCTGTTTGTCATTCACCGTGACAGCCCTGCCGCAGCGGACCGACATCTCGTGCCCAACTCGCCGCTGTTGACGCCTCTTCTGAACGCAACTGCTCCCGGCGGCGGCAGTGCAGCTAGTGCCAGTGGCGGTATCACGAGCCCGCCTGGCGGCTCTGTCGGTGCCGCTGGTCTCCAAGGGCGCTTTGACGCAGCCAGCCTCGGCGAGAAGCTGTTGAATGCCGCGCGTGACGGTGTGGACCGGCTGGGCGCGTCATCTGGCGGTGGTGTCGGAGGTGGCATGGGCGGCCCTGGCGCCGGTGGCGAGGGAGGCGTCGGAGCCGGTCTTGGTCTTGGTATTGCGGGCATTGGCAGTATTGGCTCTCTGGGGGGGTCATCGACCGACACGTCTGCACCGGCCGAGCGGACAACGATCAACGAGAACCTCCAAAAGTTTGGCAACTTTTTCCGACGCGACATTGGTGGTCTCGGCTCGCGATTTGGCAAGCGAGATGCGACACCGTCGGGCGACGAGCGGTGAGATGGGTGTAATATCATTGGATTCCTTTCATATATGCAAGCGGGTACGTCCTTCAAATGATCAATATACGTTTTTTCTTGAAAGTATCAAAAAGCGAAGTTCTTAATGAAGGCATGATGAGAGCATCACGTGACGCGAACACGATGCCGAAAGTGGATATGGTGGTATCGTGAGAAGCTAAAAAGAAAAAAAAAATTCAAAAAAGTAAGTTTGAAAGCTCTCTAGCCGGGAATTGAACCCGGGTCCCGGGCGTGACAAGCCCGTATACTGACCACTATACTACCAGAGATGTTATTCGATGGAATGCAACCCTTCTTTGTCAAGTCAAATTGGCAAGACTGGCCAGAGGAGGTTTTACGGAGCGTCGCGCAGGGTTCATTCTTGCAGAGTGTCTGCGAGTAAGCATAAGTATGACATGCAGACCAAGTGATGCATGATATCATATGAGGGGGTTATGCAGAAAATGCCGAGGTGACTACCAGCCTCCCCTCTCGCTTCGGTGTCCAAAACACGGCCAGAGAAGCTCTGCCGTGGTTAAGTGAGTTGGCAACTGGTGGCTTTCGATTCCTCATAATTATTTTTTCCATGTGCGTCCACCAATAACATCAACAGAATTTGAGCCTGATGAATGCATAGACCAAGTTTCTGGTGGAAACCATGGTTGGAAAGTAGTCGGATGTCCGTATTCTGTTGGACCTTGACGTCTTCCGTTTTCACGATACCTTTTTCTTCCGTGCCCGAATCTTCACCAAGCAATCAACGCTCCGTACCTCATCCCCCCTTTTGATTTTCCTGCATCCATTGACTATTCCATCTTGGACATCGGTCATGCTCGGTCGAATGCGTGCTGTGCTGGCACGTTTGAGAGGCATGGCAACAAGAAAACATGAAACGTCCAGTGCATCCTCCGCCTCAGAATGCCTCTCACATATCTTGTCATGCCGGTTCCGGCCGTCCTTTTGCCTATCTCATACCAAACTTTCCTTCCTACTTGCTCCTCTTCCGGACGCCGCTCTTAAATCCCTCCGAACCACATGCCATACATCATCGTGCAGTAGAAAGCTATGCGAGGTGTTGCTAGCTGCATGACGTGTTTCGTCTTCACCACACGCAATCAGCTTTTCTGTTGGGCGGCACTTTTGTTTTTAGTTTTTCATTTTTACACTGCCTCTCCTATTTCTACCTATATTTCCTTTTTTTCCCTTCTTCCGGTTTGTTAATTTCTTTGACGCCTACCTGTCCAGAGGTTGTCTTTACCGCCACGAGATATTGGTTGACCAAAGCATAACCAGACCAATCTCCTGATCTGTCTTGCAGGACGACAACCAGAAAAACGACTAGAGATCTTGTCATAATGGATGTGAGCTGTCTTGGCGCTGTTGCTTGACACAACATCTTCCCCACACACACTCTGACCTGCCAACGCACGCGCAAAAAATGAGAGTGTCACCGTCCCTGATAATATGAAAGTACCTCAACCAAATCTGTGGGAACGCCGTTCTGTCAGCCAAGTTACACATGCAAGAAATGCATGCAGGAGGGCCACCCTACGCAGTGGCGGGTAAAATCAGAGAGAAAAAAAAAGAAAGCAGAAGGAAAATTGTAAAAGGTGAAAAAAAAAAAAAAAAAACAGAGAGAAGAAAGGTCGCCAGCGGGCGCAGTCTATGCACATCAAGCAGGGCACGGGGTCATGTGCATGCATTAGACCTTTTTTTTTCATTCTTTTTGGTAACTGACCTTTTTTCGGGGGCTTGGCTTTTATTTTCTTTTCTTTTTTTCATTAAGAAATCCATTGTGGTGTCCTTCCATTGTTGTTTTGGAACCGACCGTTTCGGCGGCAGTTGTAAACACCGAAATAGGCAGGAAGCTACCTACATCCCGTATGTGCGCTGTGTGTGACATGGGAAAGCTGCAAGCAACCCTGTACAAGTCATCACTCCAAAAAAGGTGAATTTTTACTGTGATGGAGGTTGCCATTGGTGCAGACGGACATTGTGATTCCGTGATGGTTTGATGGGTGACGTTTCAAAATGTTCGGGTGACCTTCTGATCGGCTTCCTTTTTGCTTTTTTCCCCTTTGTCTTTTTTCACATCCTTGTCTTTTCATGCTTGGGCCTTGTACTTCTAGCATTTGGTGCCAGTCGGTACGGAGCCAGCCACGATACGGCAGAGAGTGCATGGGTGATCGGGGCAGTACAATATACGGAGTACAATACATTCGTACCTTGCCGTGCGACCAAAGGGAACTGCGGCCCGCGGGGGGCCTGCTTCCCAAAACGGAAGGAGGGGTTTATAACACAAAAACGTCAACGACAGCGAGTTAAAAAAAATAACGAAAAACGAGTGTGCCTCGCAATGCAGGGCAAAATGACCCAAACGGGAAGATTTGCCCCAAAAATCAAAATGTACCATGAAAAAGGGAAAACCGATGAGGACGACCCCGCAGTGACACGTCTACTGCTGACTCTCGCAGCAACCTCCAAAGCACATGCACGTATGCTCTACATGAATGCCCTACATGAAAGCCTACATACTTCTCACATGCTTTTTTTTTTAACTTGCGACCGACATGCAGATATATAACAGGGATTCGATATGAGGGACGAGAGTAAATAAAAAAATGGGAAAGGGAAACTGCAGAGCTATGAATGTACCTATCTACCATGGGGAAGAGAAGGACGAAGAAAAGTAAAAAAAAAAGAAAAGAAAAGAAAACAAGGAATGCTTTTGAAAATCATAAACGTCATGATGTCATAGGTGTAAAAAAAGGGGAATGCCAACAAAATTCAAGAAAAAAAGGAGAAACAAAAACCAGAGTAAACAGCTGCAACATAATAATGCTAATAATAATGAAAGACCACAAATGATCAAGTTTGCAAAATGAAACAAGGGTGGAGGGGACGGGGAAGAATGAAAGGTGGAAAGACCAAAAAAAATAATACGTTGCCGTTTTGAAATCAAAAATATTCTGCTTTTTTTTTCTTTCTTTTTGTCCTCGTTTCTTTTTTCGTGGACCCCGGTCTTCTTAATCCGTAGGTGCTTTACCACCTACTATTCCACGGGGCGAGGAAGGGGAGATACAAAAAAGCAAAAAAAAAAGAAAAAAAAAGATAGAGATGCATGGCCATACCCCATGCAGGGTCATGTTCCATGCAGGGCACGGAAGCCAGACGCAATGATACTGCGCTCGATATCGTGACTGTCCAGCTGGGCGGTCCAATAGTAGAGTCCCCCGAGCTGCTTTTGTCGGCAAAAATTGGCCTTTTCGGCGACAGAATCGGGATTGTCATAGGTGACAAATCCGCCATCGCCGCCGTTGCAGTAGGCAGCGATGGCGCGTCTGTCCGTGTTCTCGCGTGTCCCTGGCCGGGGCAGCGAGTGGTAGGGAAACATGGCCTCTTGACCAAAGTTTGAAAACGACTGCCCCGGGCCGGTGGCGCCCTGGAAGCTGCGGCCGTAGACGGGCACGCCGAGCAAGATCTTCTTGGACGGCAGGCCGTGCGTGGTCAGGTAGTAGACGGCGGAGGCGCCGGACGCTTCCTGGCCGCCGCGGTCGACCGAGTAGAGCTGTGCGTGGTGGCCCGTGGCGGGCGACCAGTTGGTGTAGAGGTCGTAGGCGGCCAGGTTGACGTGATCGACGCAGTTGGACAGCTGGCGGAGGTCCAAGAGCTGCAGGACCTCGGGGGCGGCCGAGAGGGTGACGGTGACATAGTAAGCATTGTCAAAGAACATGCGGACGTGGGAGAGGAGGGCGAGCATGTCGGCCGCCTGCTGCAAGTCGGACGGGAAGGGCCAGTGGATGTCCACGCCGTCGAGACCGCTCGCCTCGACGAGACCGAGGGCCGATCGGGCAAAGTTGTCGCGCGACGCCGGGTTGGCGGCGATGGCGGGATAGACGCTGGCCGAGTCGCCGCCGCCCACGGACAAGACGACCTGCAGATTTGTATGGAGCTGCTTGAGATTCTGAAACGATCTCAGGGCACCCGCGACGCCGTCACAGTCGACGTTGATGTCGGCGTCATGGTCGCTTAACTGCATGGTCAGATCAAGTAGCCGGAACAGTCGTTCAGAAACCCCTTTCGATTTTTTTTTTAAAAAAATATACGTACACCGACGTGGCCAGTTAAATCCACACCCGCAAAGGCATAGTAGACAAGGTTGATGCAGCTGTAGTTGAGGTGGGATGGCATAAAGTGGTCGTAGACGGAATAGTTGGGGTAGTAGACGGCATTGGTGAGGAGGATGTTGGACCGTCTCGTCCTCTCTTTGCGAGACATCCCCCTGGAAGATGAGGATGCCATGATGGGCTGTGGGTGTAAACACAAGAAGAGGTAAAGCAACAACAACAAAGGACTTTTACAGCAACAAAACTGGCAAGACTAAAAAAGTTGACAAGGACGAGGGCGAGGAGAATATATCCTCAATACTGGCACGCCAAGAAACGGCAACTCTTCGGTAGGCAAGCCGAGCCGCAGTTGCTCGAAGGGGTCTGGCCTGTTTTTGGAGATAATAAAAAGAAAAATAAAATAAAATGGAAACAAAAGGGCCCTTGCATTTTTTTTGATTATTTTGGGGTAGCTAGGTAGGTTTCAAGCTTGTAGACTATTTTTTCGTTTCATTTTTTCTTTACCTATTTATTATTATTATTATTATTTGGTTTTCTAGTTTTCCTTCGGAGCCGGTCAGTGCTCCCCCTTGTAGCAACCTACGGAGAATGTGACGAGACGGGCTGGAGGGAAACATGGAGGGGATGGGCGGGGGACATCTGGGTACGTAGGTGGGAAAGCTATCGTGACGGGATGATCCGAAACGGAGTGAGAAAATTAAAGGCGAATGGGAGGCGACAGGGTGGACTCGAATGGTCCTAGCTCCCCTTTTTACTACAATATTCAGGGCAAAAATGGTGCAGGAAGCAAGCTCCATAAACAAGGAAGCTCGGCACCAAAAGGGTGATATTGTCGCCAGAGGGAGGGGTGGCTCGCAAAGCTACCTACTTTATGCACGTCTTGGGTGCATCGAACCAACTGCGCAGCCGACTGGGCCCTGTGTAAAAAATAGCACAAGGCGTGACCCGCGACAGTGGATGAGACTGGTAAGGAGACCTGGACCTAACAAATAATACATAATGAAAAAAAAAAAAGATGCATGTGTGGACTCTATGGGGCGGAACGTGCAAGTGGCTTTTTAGTAACTTTGGCCACTGACATTGTGGATGGCAGGTGCATAAAATCAAAAATCCCGAGATGGAAGGGAGACAAAAGAGAGGGAAATCACAAGACAGGAAAACGAGCGTCGAATACCTAAACCAGCAGTTCAAACGCATCCGAAGCGCGGCATCCATCAGAGCGTCGATTGGAGCGCAGGCTGTGTTCACATGCAACAGCTGTTGCAAACTGCAAGAGAAATGCAACACTCCATACCTCTCCTCTCCACGTATGATGCATGTAAATGTACAGAGTGCATGTATTTTACATGTACTAGAGGTACGAGGTGTGCCCCTCCATGGGCCACGGAACAGGGACTGCCCGCCCACAGATCTTGGTACTGGTGGGCACGCCGCAGCACGGGCTATTTACCAAACGGCTGGCATCAACGGAGACATCCATACTATTAGACATTTCCGTATAAGCTGACTTTCTTTGCCCCCCCCCCTTTTTTTTTTTTTATTTAGTCGTTATTTTTATATTCGTTCTCTGTATAATATTCCTACTGCTTTTCCTTGATTTTCGGCTGTTGGCATGTTCCATGTTTTTACGTACCGATTTCCATTGTTCTTGGCACAATGAAAAAAAGTCCTGCATCCTGTACCCGCAGCCGTAGATATCATGTATCATGAGGTCATGGATTCCTTGTGGCTGAACTCTATTCGCTGTACCAAAGGTCAAGTGATGACCCTCACAGAGCAGGCTGCCAATGATAGAGTCACCTCTTGAACTCTCTCCTCCTTTCCTTTCAGCCACCCTTCCTTCCTGTCTCTCCCTATGCTCCTTGCTGTTCCGTCCATGGTCAAAATAGCTCGCACTGCCTCCCTCCAAAAATCCTCCTTTCTTGGCTAACCTTCTTGGCCACCACCCCCTTGGCGGACCTCACACCTTCAAAACATGACACTCTCTCTACGGGTATTTCTCTACATGTACATGTACCCTGCCAGTATGCATGCACAACACTTCACGGTGCGTCGGGTTACATAGGTCGTGCATCATACATCACAGGCCCTTTCGTCTTTTCCGTTTTTGAAAACAACTAGATGGGGGGGTTCAACTCTTGCCAAAGGTAGCCCACGTTTCGCCCCCCCTTTCTAGTGGTGGCTTGCGTTTCAGAAGTGTATAGCGCTGACGAATTTACTGGGATCCAGGAACATATTCGTCGTACGGACATTTCCCGGGACATTCAACCTCATTACTACGTTTGTGCCGAGTTGCGAATACGGAGCGGGAAAAAAGAAGGCCGGATGCTGGAAATAGGAAATAGCAGTGGCTGCATAAAAAAACGTGCGTTGTTAGAAGAAACCTACCTACTCCGTACATACGCGTGGGAAGGGCAGAAAAAAGAAAACAAGAAAGGTACCTATAGTGGAAAGATATATATACTCCCATCTGCCTGCAGAAAAAAAGGAAAGAAAAAAAAGAAAGTAAAATAAAAATCGTCCGTGTATTCGTATTTTCCTCTGGTATCTGCTGCCTGACTGGCCAGTCCACGGTACGAATGCAACACGAAATATACCCCCCGAACCTTCCAACTCCCACCCCTGCCTACCTATATAGACAGGCTCGGAGTAACCCTGGCAAATAACTCCAGGTCAACAATACCCGTTCATATCCCGGCCATTTGAGACGTCGGTTTACGTGCAGACGGCATGCGTCATGTGACCCGCCACCATACAAATAGCAGCGGGCAAGTGGAAAAAAAGAGGTCGTGGGAGCTGTCAGGGCGACAAGTGGTTTTGACAAGGGGGCCAGGGCGACAGTAAAATACGAAGAGTTCTTGAAAGTCTGAAAAAAAAAGTCAAAAAAAAAGTCAAAAAAAAAACAGATATCGATGCGTCTACTAACGAGTATCTGTAATATGCCAGAGATCATACTCAGATCACGCATACCAAATCCAAATCACACCCTCCTAACCATAGGTAGTTTTTTTTTGCGTTGGGTGACGTCGTTTGTCCCACTGCCTGCTGGGCTGTTACCCCACCAAAAGAGAGAGAGAGCTCTCACACTGTGGGAAGAGAGGTAAGATACCTGTAAGATGTACTCATCCGCCTATTTGTAGCAATGTGTACATGTAAACATACATGTATTCCGTAAAACCAATGTACTTGTCTAGAGGAGGTAGGTGCCGAGCTAGCTTACCCCGAGCTTTCTTTGCCTAGGCAGGTCCTCAACGGTCGTCAGACATACATACAATCCTCCAAAACGTCACACCACAGCATTTCAGGCTTCCATTTCTACCTTGCTGCCCAACACTTGGAACACCCATCTACCATTTCCACGACCACAATCCATCACAGTCCATCAAGCTCCAGAGTAAAAATATGGCCGAAACGGGAGATGTGCAGCCCGCAGCAGCAGCAGCGGCGGCGGCGCCGGCGGCGGACGAGGTCCACATCAGCGACCGTCCTGGACGGCCGGCCTTTGTCGCCCTCGAAGCCAACCCGGCCGTCATGACATCGCTGCTTCACCGCCTCGGTCTCTCGCAGTCGCTCGCCATCCACGATGTCTACAGCTTGACGGACAAGGACCTGCTGGCCTTTGTGCCGCGTCCGGCCATGGCGCTGCTGCTCGTTTTCCCCATATCCAAGACCTACGAGTCCCACCGCCACACCGAGGACGCCAACGTCGAGCCCTACATGGGCCGCAAGACGCCTGACGAGAAGGAGCCTGTCATGTGGATCCCGCAGACCATCCGCAACGCCTGCGGCATGATGGGCCTGCTGCACGCCACGCTCAACGGCCCCGCGCGCCACCAGATCCAGGACGGTACGCCTCTCGGCGAGTTCCAGAAGCGTGTCAATGCCCTCAACTCGTCCGAGGAGCGCGTTCACTTTATCGAAACGTTTACGCCACTTGCCGAGGCCAACTCCGAAGCTGGCGCCAGTGGCGACACCGAAGCCCCCGAGGCTGGAGCCGACCTTGATCTTCACTACGTCTGCTTTGTCAAATCTGAGAGTGACGACCCCCGCGGCAACAGTCTGTGGGAGCTCGACGGTCGCCGCAAGGGCCCCATCTTCCGTGGCCAGCTCTCGGCCGACGAGGATGTTCTGTCTGAGCGCGCCCTGGCCGCCGGCCCCCTCGCCTTCTTGCAGCGCGAGTCGGCCGACCTGCGCTTTAGCTGTGTTGTCTTGGGCCCCAACCTGGACTAAGGTGATAGCAATGCTGAAGTAGTAGGTGGAGGTTCTGTGAGACTTTTTTTTTTCTTCTTCCATCTTTGCTTTTTTTTTCCTCTTTCCACAGCATAAGCTGCTGAAAACAAGTTTGTGGGACTGCATGGCGTTATTTTTCACTGGTTTTCAAAGGACATGAGACAGCAATGCTTGAATTATTATTCATTCGTAATTGTCATCTTATCATACTCTTGTCTCATCCCAGTGCCGTTCAATAAAAATCTCACGCACGATCGACAGTGTGATCTTCACTGGTCTTCACGGTCTCCTCTGTAGCTGTATCAATGGATGTCTCGGGAGCTACGTTGTCGACCACGACGGCCTCTTTCGCAGGCTCGTCAACAAGCTCATCAACAGGCGCATCAATCGTTGGCTCAGCTGTTGCATTGGCGATGTCATCGGCAGTCACATCGGCGGATACATCGAGAACCTCATCAGCAATTGTATCAACACTGGCATCTGCGACTCCATTGTCGGCAGTCGTGGCCTCAAAGGCAGGCTCATCGGCAGGTGCACCAGAAGTTTCGTTGACGGCGTCTTCGGCAACCACACCGACAACCTCGCTGGCCTTCGTATCAACAGCTGCATCTGCCGCTGCATCGGCAGTTTCATCGATGGCAGTACCAGCAGTTGCACCAATGGCTGCATCGTCAGCCTCAGTGACTTCGGTGGAGGGCTCGTCAGCACTCATATCAGCAGCAGCTTGAACGGATGCAACAGCGGTCTCGTTCGTGCTGTCGTTGGCGATCGCAGTGGCAGTCTCATTGGAGATCTCGTCGGAGATCTCGTCGGCGATCTCGTTGGAAATCTCGTTGGAAACTTGGTCGGCAGCCTCATTGACAGCTGTGTCAGCGGTGGTATCGACAGTTGCATCGCTGATGTCAACAGCCGCATCAGAAGTCTCGTGGGCATCCGTAGCGACTGCTGCGTCTTCTGTCGTACTGCCGGCTGCATCTTCTGCTGCATGGACGGATGCATCAGTTGCTGTATCGACAGCTTCATTGGCAGGCGTCTCGAGGGTTTCATCAATGAGAGAGTCGTCAGCCTTGGTAGCCTCCGTTATGGTCGATGTGCTAGCAGTCACATCAACTGGCTCGTCGACTTGCTCGTCAACACGCTCGTCAGCAGCTGCGTCGACAGTAGTGTCGGAAATTTCACTGGCAGCAGTATCGGCAGATGTGTTGTCGGATTCTGTGGCGTCGATAGAAGGCTGGTCAATTGGCAAGTTTGCCATTGTTTCAACGAGGGCATCAGAAATGGCGGTGACACTTGCATCGACACCAACATCAACGGTTGAGTTGGTAGCTGTATTGACGGCCTCAGCCTCCTCTGCGGTCTCAATGGCAGGCTCGTCAACAGGCGTATCGGAAATTGTGTTGATGCTTGCATCGACGGAAGCGTCGCTGATTTCCTCGACGGTTTCGTTGGCAGGTGCACCGACGGCCTCGGAGTTCTCAGCGGGCTCGGCTGCTTCGGAAGCCTCAGCGGCAGCGGTGGCATCGTCAGTCTCGGCAGCAGTCTCGACAGCAGTCTCGGCAGCAGTCTCATCCATGGGCGCATCCACATCGGCATTGACGACTGTCTAAGTCGCGTCCGTTGTGCCAGTGGTGTCCACCTCATCGACAGACTCTTCGACAGCCTCGGGCTCTTCTGATGATCCATCCGAACCCGTGCAGCCATTGGGGGCACACGTGCCATCGAGCTGAGGGTCGGTGGTGTCGACCGTGCTGTTCTCGGTGCTCTTGACAGTCACTTGGGGCAGTGCCTCTTGAGGGGCATCATCGGTAGCTCCATCCAAGGAGCACCCGGTGGGAGTGCAGGTGCCGTCAAGCTGCCACATGGCGAAGATGTTTTCGAACATGGCTGCTTTGTGATGAGGAGGGATGGACTGGAGAGAAGAAAGAGTCAAACAGGATAAAGGGGGTAGTAAAGGCGGACAAGTTTTTCAAGGAGAGTGACTCGACGGAGAGTAGAGAGCAGTAAAAGATGGCAAAAAGGTTCCAGGTTCTAGGATGCCGATGTGGAAGGATGCCGATGTGGAAGGATGCTGGTGTAGTTGTTGTGTAAAGAAAGGATGAGAATGATGATGAACGAGGAAGAGAGAGATGAAGAGGTGGAGGAGGAGTAAGAAGAAGAAGAAAGAGAAAGAGAAATGGCACGAGGGCAGAGAGAAGAACAAGGTTTTTTTCTTCCTTGATTATCGCTCCTTCCCTACGAGTCCGGTGTAAACAAATGTGGACAGACAACGGCAGCTACTCTTCACAGCACCTTCCTTCTACGCGCACACAACCGATGCTTTAGGAAAGAGCGGCCTCTTGCGTAATCCGCTCTTTTCCATGACGTCGTTGGAGATATTTCCTATTCGGGAACTTCCCTCCATCAACCTCCTGTATCGGAGCCGCTCTTTCCTTTCAGACCCTCACTAGAACCTCGTGCGCCGGCAGGGACCTGTGTAGGTACCAGAAAAGTAGATTTTTTTTTAAAAAAATAAAAGAAGCATCGAGGCCAGCACTCCGGGCATTTTGCATGTCACTGCATATGCTGCGCGGCTGTACCACGACAGACGCCTTTTTTGGCAGCCACGTTTCCGGCGCGCCTTGCCCTCCTCCAGTCGTATATTTCCCTCACGTGCAGACTCCTTACACGGAACTCTTACGATTCCGCAGCGTGGCGCTTTGGGCGCCGAAGACTGCGGCAAGATGACGAACGAGATACTACAGATCAACATTGTACATATAGACTTTGGTCTTGGCAAAAGGGAGCCTTTGTATTTTCTGTATTTTCTGTCTCTTACATGTACTTTTTCCCCTCTGGGGATGGACGGTAATGATGAAGATCATCAGCCTTGAGTGGGCTGGAAATGTGACAGAACACAAAATACCCAAGAGAAGCAATAGACCAATGATACGGCGCAGGGGTCCCCAGAAAATCAGAGCAGAGTAGCAGTAAATCATGGCAGAGCCCATACGAGTAGAGAAGCACAAAAAAAAAGGACTGTGCGTCATAAGCCGGCACATGGGTGGTTGTGAGATTGACGCTGGACCAGGATGCTTACTCCGTACGAGGATTCTTGCGAGGATTTCTTGCCAGGGTGCCCTATCAATATGACAGGGGTGGCTGATACGATGCAGAATCGCCTTGAAGGAATGACAAATGCCGAAGACGAGGAGGGAAAAAAAAGAAGAGGCGAGGAAAAGCGAGCAAAAGACGGGAGAGGAAAAAGACAAAAAGGGAAAGAGAAACGATGGGAATATACGAACACCGCCGTCTCGCTATTCGGCCACACTACCTCGACAAGAACAAGTATCGCCGTCGCTTCTTGATTCTTTTACTTTCGTCCCGCGCTCGCCATATTTTTTTTCCTTGTTACGACGTACACCATCGACAATTCTAGACGCTCAGCAAAACGTTGCGCTTGGTTCAAGTCTTGTCATACAGCGAGCATGAGAGACATGTTGCTTTGCGAAGAAAATATTCAGGGAATCCAAGACAGAGAGTTGAAGATCCCTGCAAAGCAAGCGGATCTCCAACACCGTCCTTTCTCTGTTGTGTTCGTGTTTTGATGCCCGTCGACGCAGACGCTGTTGGCGAACAGCGAGAGATCGACAAAGCCTGCAGACTCCAAACCGGGCATGGTGACCGCTGCTTCTGCAGCAAGAGATCTGCCACGGGAGACAAGAAAGGACACTGCATGTTCAGACTGGCAAATAGGATACGGAGCCTTGGCCGCTCTGTCTATGAAAGGACGGAGAGCACGCACCTGAAGGCAAAAGGATATCGTAAAAAATGGAAGTTCTTACATGTAAGTACATGATGGGTACATTGCACATGTACCTCGCCCCTAACGGAAAGGGTTTTCGTCTTTCGTGAAGACGCGCTGCCGCGCCGGGGCGCCTTCCCTTTTTTTCTTCAGCAGGCCTCTTGCCAGATCTAGAAGCCCCACGCGGCGACAGGTCACAAAATGGAATACTTGGAATGATGCAAATAATTCGTCAGACCCTGCAAATAGTGTCTGGACAAAAGTGGGCGCTCATGGCGCGGTCTTGCTCTTTTGCTCGTTGCTCTTTCTTCATTCCTCGTTTTCCCCCCCTTCTTCCCCAGCTATCTCTCGTAAAAGTGCCGCGCTATTGCGAATCAACCCGGTACCTTGTCATGGGCCACTTTTTTTGTTGACACCCCTGAGCCTACTCGTAGGATGAATGTAAATGGCGCGGGGCTTTCTGCGAGCAGTCTAGACTACGACGCTGACCCGTTGTTGATGTGTCTTTTTACTTTGAACATGGCAGGACGTGGAAGACGCAGGAAGAGCAGCGTGGATATCATATACAAATACATTCGTATGCACGAATATACCAATGTATGTGCACTGCCTTGTGTACCATAGCACCTGAATAGCACCTTCCTCATGGATTCCGCTATTTCAGGACATGCCATGTTTTTTTTCTTGGTCGTGCTTTCCATGTGTCCATGTGTGCCTTCCCGTTGTGCGCCCTCCTTCCTTCCATTGCTCGTAGTTTTCTCTTGCAAGAAGCATATTTTTCAGCCTTTCAATAGCCAGGGGCCGCGGCCCCATCGCTCTTTCCTCTTTCTGGAACCAAGAGTGTCCATTTTTCGCATTTTTAGAGTGCTGAAGATTGAGCCAGCGTTTGAGTCTAGTGGCTTTTGGTGTCCCCTTCAGCTGGGACGCTGGGGCGGGCGTGCTAGAACATGGTCTTTTTACAGTGGTGAGAGCCTCTGTGCCCATTTTTGTTCCTATGCTTTTTCTTCTTTTTCTTTTTCTTTTCTCTTTTCACTTATTATCTCCCTCTCTCCTCTCAGCGCGGCCTCCCACTCGCCAAGAAACGAATGGTGGCCGCCTCTCAAGACGGAGAATTAAGGAAGGACCGCTCGGATGACCTGTCGTACAAGTCTTTTTGGGGACTTTTGCAGTATCCGAAGAATAGTGGAAGCAATTCGCAGCAAGGCGGATAATCAAGAAAGGACCGAGCGCGGGAATAGACTATGGTTGGTACATGCTTGTAGGTACCCTGTAGGTCTAGGCAGGCCAGCTTCCGTTTTACGTCTTCTCGCAAACAAAAGGAAAATCCGTCTCATTTCGGACATGTCTCACTTTTTGGCGGCAAAAAGGGCAAAGAGCACCGAAAACACGGCTAACCAGCAACGAGTAACGAGCAACGCGCAACGAGCAAACGAGCCAACAGACAACGAGGTAGAGAGCAGGGAAGAAGAGGGCAGAGAGTAGAAGAATGCTTTCTTCTGCAATATACGGAAAGCGCCGTAGGCCCTGAGTACTATGAGCATATCTTGTATTCGCCGAACAGCTTCTCGTCCGAGATAAAGTATCGACATCGGCAACATACGAAACAAGATGCAAACTCCGAGAGCGGCCAAAAGAGTGATGAAAAAAGAAAACAAAACAAAAATTACGATAGGGCGTTTGGGACGCTCTCTGCTCGCCCTTTCGTAAACGGAGTACTCCGCGTGATCCGTCCACGGAGTATGGAGTATGGGACTGAGCAATTCTATGTCTTTCAGTCCGGGCCGCTTTTTTCATTCTTTTTTTTCTCACACACACAAAAAAAGAGTGTGGTGCGCACCGTGCGTTGCAGCAAACGCAGCCATCTCAACCGCAATCTGGCACACCGGGATCACCCCTGCATGTTGCCTGCAGATGGAACCCTGTTTATTATGGAGTATGGTTGCAGTCGCGGTCCCAAGGAACAAACAGGGGAAAAGGCCGGAACACACAGAATGAGCATGGGAGAAAAGAACCAAGCACGGCCCCATGCTACCCTTGTAAGCCTCCACTAATTTTTTTGCTTTCTTTTCTTTTTTTTTTTTTTTCTGTTTTTTACTTGGTGGATGTTGGTTGTCTCTTGGCGTGCTGTTTTTCTCGGGAGTTTTTCGTTGCTACTCCGTATCTTTGCTGTGTGGGCCACTCTCTGACGGCGGCACAAAAAATAAAAATAAAATAAAAAGATGAAAAAGGGGACCAGAACGAGCGATTGGTCGTCTCGCTTCTATTTCCAGAACAAGTTTGGAATGGGCGGAACGACGGCTGTTGTCTATTGAGTGCGATTCTGCCGGGTCTCGTGTTCTGACGAGAGGACGAGAGGAACACAAGAAGGATAATAACCTTGAGTGAGGATTCGTTGCGATTGTCTCTTTCTATCCTCTCGTTTCGTTTCCCTTCTTTCTTTTTCTTTTTCCTTTTTGATTCCTTTCGCTTCCTTCCATTTTAGCAAATTTCAGAGTGACACATCAAACATGACAATAGCTGCAGCTGGCTGTCAAAAAGTACAGAATGCCGCTGTATTGATCGCCGTCCGCCGTCCTCCGCTATTGTGCAGAGTACTCCGTACTTTGATTTTTCTTGCATTGCATCGCGTTTTCCCCTACCCACTTACTCCGTAGCCCAGACGTCGCGTCCCAAGACAAGCAAGAGGCAAAAAGAGGCGCGCGTCAGCAGCTGCACGTCTCTGTTCGTTTACATGTTATCCATATGTATCCTGCACGAGCGTGGATTCCGATAGGTTCCACCCCGTGGGCCGAGATTTGCCAGTACCATCTTTGGGAGGTCATTCTGGAAGAAAAAAGGAAAAAAAGGTAAGGAGACACGAACCAGAAAACAGTAAAATCAAAAACCACTGCAGTTCTCCGAGGGGTCAAGGTGAGAGAAGGTGAGGGGGGAAGGACGAAAAGGGGGGAAGAGGAAGCTGGTCAGGGCACAATGTGGCGTATCTCACGAGCACGAGAACCAAACAAACGCGGGAGGAGAGGAGCAAGAAAAAAATGACAAGGGGTAGAATGGAGAGGCTTTGAGATGGAAAGATTAAAAATAAAAACAAAAAAAAAACAAACACAGAAGCCGAAAAAAAAAAAAACAGTAAAAAAGCGTGAAAGAAACGCACCTGCATGGAAGCACAACATCCAAGCCATTCGCCGAGCAAACAAGTCGCGGTAAATGCAGCAAACGCAGCAAACGCAACCATAAAAAGCGGACGCATACATTTTTGCTACCGCACTCTGTACGGAGCACTTCCATGTTGCAGCCACTGCAGCTGCACTGTCCACACTTTTGCCCGTTTGTTCACTCACGCCCCCCCACAACTCACACTCTTTTTGCACGTACAGAGTAGGTACTTCAGACACGCTTTCTCAAAGGGGATACGAGGAATTCTCTCTTCCATCAAAAGGGACGAGGGAAACAAAAATCGACAGGTCTAAAGGATGTGTATCTTACTCCGTGCGCCTCCCTGGGCCTTTCTGTCGCCTGTGCCACCGACTAGTGTTTGCTCTATTGCATTGCCCGTCGACGCACAATCCCCATGCATCCTTGCTCCCCCTCCAACGAAAAGAGAAAACGTCCAAGACAGGAACTAATGGAGTAACAAAGTACTTTCTTACTCTATCTGGCAACGACACCGGGGGGGGCCCACTGCTCCAATACTTAACCACTCGACCAGCTCCCCTCTTTCTCCCACTTACATCACTTTCAGCCATTTTGTCCACACCAGGCCTCTCTTTGTCTCTTTTTCTTTTTTGCTGTTTCCTCTCCATTGCATATTTGGTTCTTGTTCTGTCTTGCTCTGTATCCTTTTTATCTTTTTTCCCCCCTCTCGCTCTCGATTCACCTTTTGAATTTCTCTCTGCATCATCACACTTCGTCCCTTGTGCTTTCTCTCGCCTCGCATCAGGCCTCTCTCGACTACAGCATCTTTTCTTTTTTCTTAGCCGGCCACCGCCCTATTCTTTGTGTCTAGTTTTTTGCAACATTTGCCGATCTCTCACGGTCTATCCTGTAACGGTCGCCTATTTCGCCTCTCCCATCCCTCGTCTCAACGGTTTCTTACCGCCACACCTACTTTCCCTTTATTTATTTTCTTTGGCCGTTCTGTTGGCTTGCCAGATGGCAGGCCTGTTCTCGACACAATGGGCCTTCTGAGCTTGATATCGAGGAGAATATACTCGGAAAAAATCGACACACAGCTAAAGGCGCCTGCCTATGATCCTAATATCTCTGCCAAATCACCCCTCAGACGTATGTTTTCCACTGCGTGATGAATTCAGTACCATGTCCATGGCAACATTCCACTGACAAACAATGATAGTTGTGCAATCTCCGTCATTATCCAACGCATCCGGGCCAGCACAGAAAGCTGAAGCTGCCAGCCCTGTCGTCTCACAATTTGCCCAAGAAGATGACCTTGGCCGTCCACCAAATACGCCGACCAACAGAGTCCAGTCTCCCGCCAGTTTCCGCGGTCGATTCACTCCGCGTCTGCAGCCGCTCTCTCGCAAGCTTTCCTCACAGGTTGGTTCTACCAGCACGTTGGCTGCGCCCACTACGCGGCCGTCTTCACACCGGACGCAGGCCTCTATATCGAGCAGCCGATTCGCCTACTCCATCAACGGAGCCGACGACAGCAGCCGCGGACACGTCGATCTCCTCGACGCCCAGTCCCAGTTCAAACCCTCCGATTTCCGCTCCCGCGTCCAGGCCTCGGGCTCCCGAGACTATGGCGAAGATGTAGCCGACCGAAACATTGGCGCCAACGGTTGCGATCTCGACTCGCAGCTCGTCCGCGCCTTTTACTCTGTCAACCAGCAGCGGCCTTTTTCGTCTCGCAGCAACACCAGCAGCCGACTGGCCAATCTCGACGAGGCCGAGGAGATGGCTCCGGCCATGATGCCTCTGCCACGCAGCTCTTCTATCCGCACAATCAACTCTTACAAGTCGCTGCCCGCAGCGCAGGACAGCCAGGGAGCCAAGAGCACGCAGAACCAGAATTCTCCTGCTTCTTTCTCAGCCCACGAGCTGGCGAAGCGGCGCGCTATGCTGAAGCGCCAGAGCTTCAATGGCGCTCTCAGACAGCCTTCTGACTCGGAATCGGGTGACGGCCAAAAGCGACTGGAGCGGAAAAAGGCCCTCCAGAGCCTGCAGGTCTGGGCCGAGGAGGACCAAACACCGCCGGCCCCAGTCCCCGCCTGGACCTCCCCCATATCTTCTACGTCACCCAAGTCACCTACGGCAGCTTCAGACGCGGCCAGCCCCCGCTCGGCGGTGCACGTGCAGCCTCTGCGGGATGCCTCCGGAACCCTGCACCGCCAACTCTCAAAGTCGTCGCGGCGCAGCGTCGGCTCCCGCCATGGCGCCCCGTTCCACGACAATGCTGGTGACGCTGTGGTTCCCAAGCTCAAGTTTGGATACAGTACCCAGCCCGTCCTCTCCCCTCAGCCCACATCCTACCAGCTGTCGGCGTCATTGTCCAGCTCGTCACTCACCGCATCGAACAAGCGCCCTGACCCGTCGCACAGCATGGATTCTGTTTCTGTCTGCCAGCAACCCCACCAGCAGTCGTCTTCTTTTTCGCAACCATCCACACAGCCATACTCGCAGGCGCAGGCACAACCACGACAGATGCCGCCCGAGTCGTACAACACCATCCCAGACTTGTCCAACCTCCCGACGCATCTCATGCAGCAGGCCAGCCACTTTAAACAGGACTGGGAGGATCATGCCACTGACAGGGACTCTGCTCCTTCTCCACGTATGTTTCACAGAGCTCACGAGGCAGTGTTTTCCCTCTCTTTTTTGTTTTCTTTCTTTTTTCTTTCTTTTTTTGTTCATCCGCTTTACCAACTCCTCTTCTAACCCTACCAGTCATCAAGACGCGTCGCCCACATGCCCACAGCCATGAACATGTGCCCGCGAGCCCCGGCCGCCCGAGCACGCCACCGCCCCGGTCGCGCGGCGGCTCGGACGACCTCACGCCTGCTCGAACCGTTTCCACCCGCCATGGTTCCATCACGTCAACGGCACCGACCCTGTCGAGCGGCAGCTCTGCCACCTATGTCACGCAGCAGGGCACACAGCAGGGCAACTATGGCAACTATAGCAGCTTTGGCGCGTACACTGCTATCAGCACGTCCAAGGCCCCATCGCTGCGTCACAAGGCAGACCAGTCTCTGGATCGCGATGTCCACGGCTACACATTCCACCACGAGATGTCGCCGGGCTTTGGCTCTCCGGAATCCGGTCTGCCCTTGAAGACACCGGCTTGGGAGGAGCCTTCCAGCATCGCCACAGTGCCAACCACCACCGCGGCCGTGACCAGCGGCGGCAACCAGCTTTTCCCCGAAGCCGCCGACTTCAACATTGACGACCACATCTCGTCCGACGATGACTCGTTCCTCGGCGAGCAGCGCGACCGCTCCCAGTGCGAGCAGGACCTGCTGTTTGACAATGGCTATGGCGACAGCGGCTGGCAGCTGCCCGGTCTCAATGATGCTTTTGTGCCCGCTGCCAAGCAGGGCATGGGCCACTCTCCGCCCTCGTACGTCAACAAGACCAGCGCCGCCCTCCATGATGCATACAAGGCCCTGAGCGAGCTCTACAGCCTCGAAAACATCTCACTGCGCGCCATGGAAAGCCATGACTCGTTCCACGCCGGCCGCAACCACCATGACCATGACCACCACCATCGTCTGCGCAGAATGGAGTCCAGCGAAGCCCTCGATCAGGTGCCCATTGCCACGGTCCGCCACCACACGAAGCGCATGTCAGCCATTGGTGCCAGCGATGCCAATGAGGCGTACGAGGTCTATGAGCATGATCAGCATGATCAGCGTGATCAACGTGATCAGCATGATCAGCGTCACCGAAACGGCGTACGTGACGAACCCGACGAGCACAGCGAGGCCGCCGACACCGTCATGGCCACGGTCATCGACAAGCCGGCTATTGCCAACATGGTCCGTCTCCGCAAAGAGGCCAAGGCCCGCAAGCGCGCCTCCTTGATGAGCACTGCATCTCTGGCCTCGAGACAGAGGAGGAGCAGCACGGGCATGGATGCTGGCAAAACCACTGTCGACCTCACCACGGATGCATTCCGCATGGCCCCCAACGCGCCATCTCTCACAGACGTTCCCAGCCTCTGCTAAGCGATGGTGGCCTATCAAGTGTTTTTGCTTTTCACTCATTTCCCTTTCTTTTTATTATGGCTCACAGTGCCTACCATTACCCTTTGTTTCTCTTTTGTCATGTCTGGCTATTCCTTTGCTCCAGGGATTTCTTATTGTCTTTTTTTGATTTTCTTTCATGGCGTTTTTATCTCTCGGTGGCCTTTTTATACCCTTTTTTTATGACATGGATCAGAACTTGTATTTCCTTTTTTAATTTATAAAGCAATTGAACTCATCTTTGAACGCATTTATCTGCACCCCTAATTTTTTAATCTACCTACCTACCCATGGAAATCAAAGTGAACCTTTTTGAATACCTCTTTTACACGTTTCCTCCTCTACGTTTGGTACATCTTGTGACAGAAAAAAAAAATCGAGACAACAGGCCGCCCGAATCCTCCCATCTGCACAACCTCGTCCTTACACTGCAGTCGACGATTCGTCAACAGAGCTTGCCGCAGTATGGCCCGTGCCTCTTTGTGCTTGCTCGTTGGCTTCGGCAGCCGCCTCGGCAGCCGCTTCGGCGTGGCAGTTGCATCCCGTCATGGCCCGGAACGCGTCGACGTCGAGGTTATCGAGCTTCGCCAACGCCTGCTTGGCCGCTGCAATCTTGGCATACCGGCCGCTCTCTGCCACGCCGTGGCCAATCACTCGGCCGTGCACCAAAAAGCCCGCCGCCACCTGCGTCGCAAACGTCACGCAGCCGTCGCCCTCGGTATCCGGCGTCTCCTGCACGACAGCGCGCCACTCGCGGCAACCAAAGCGCTGGCTCAGCAGGTTGACAGCAAACGTCACCGGGTGCTTGTTGGCAAACGTGTCGTAGAGCGTCATGTCCTCAAAGTAGGGCAGCACGTGCCGCTCAAAAAAGGGCACGACCACGCCGTAATAGTCGTACTCGGCATCGACAAACATGGCGCCAATGTACGCCTCGAGCACATCCGCCAGAACCTTGATGGGCCGCGTGACGTGCACCCAGTAGTCCCGCGCAAACGCCGACCGCGGCCGGCCGCTGGCCTCGGCTTCGTCCTCGGCGCGAGCACGGGCGTCCTCTATCTTGACCACGTACTCGAGAATCTGCTTTTGCAGGTCGCCGCTGAACGAGAGCAGGTGCTTGTGGAATCCCAGCGACACGCTCAGCGCTCCCAGAAACTGGTTCGACACCATCGCCATCTTGTGCTCCGTCAGCCACTGCGGATCCTTGTCCGGATACTTGTGAAACAAGTAGTCCACCGCTGCCATGTCAAACAGCGCGTCGCCCAGAAACTCGAGCCGCTGGTAGCTCGGCAGGCTCTCGTAGATGCGCGGGTACGACGGGTGCGTCACCGCACACCGCAGCAGCCGCGGGTACCGGAACACGTACCCCGTCGCCGCCGCCACCTGCTCCGCCATGTGCACCTGTGCCGCCGTCGACGGCGCCGTCTGCCACTCCGGCTTGACGTAGGCCGCAAAGTACTCGGTGTACGTCTGCATGTAGTGGAACTTGCTCTTGGCCACGGCCGACACCGCCTGGACGGCCAGGTCGAAATTGCGCTCCTTGTACGTCGTCAGGTAGGCCGCGCCAATCATGGCCTCGCACACGTCGGCAATGCTCTTGTCGCTGAGGGCATGGCTGTTGGGTGGCTTCTGCCGTCTTCCTTTCTTGAGAATCAGGCCAAATGCCACGTTGGGAGACGTCTTCTTCTCTGTCTCTTTGCCATCGTTCCCCTTTCTCACTTCTTCTTGCATGGCACCCCGCTCCGACTGCTGAATGTTGGCATTCGTGAGATTGCGCGTGTCCCGGAGCTCGCCCAGATAGGCCGTCTCCAGGGCAAGTGGTGTTTCCTTGTCCGCCGCATCCATAACGGGCGGATACCACGATCGATCAAACTCTCGGGATCGGATGTACTCTTCAAGGTGCTGGTCCAGGGCATTGTTGAAAAGGTTCTTGTTGCAGATCATGCACATGCGCTCCACGTGGTACTCGAATTCATTCTTGTCCGGCACCAGCGTGTACAGCGCAATCGTCGACGCCATCTTGAGAAACGAGTCGCCCAGGAGCTCAAGACGCTCGTAGTTCTTTCCCATGCCCGCCTGGAAGTTGACCACGGAGCTCTCGCTCACATCCGCATAGTCCTCGGGAACATCGCAGTCCTTGGTGATAGCCTCGAGTGCAAGGTTCGGTTGGATCCCGCGCAGGTTCAGCGCTGCCGTCGCCTCCAGAGCAATGAGCGTAGACTCGATGCGGTGGATGATGGGCGGGAAGTTGAACAGCATCGCCACTGTCTCGACGTGAATGGGAGACACGCGAAGTGTGTCCAGCACGAGAAAACAATGTGCCGGCTCTTCCTGGTCGTCCTGCGTGCGGTCGTCTAGGAGGTTCCGGCGCTGAACGACCAGCTCGGCCTCCACGACCGCTTGGTTCTCGCGGAGAACCGTCTTGGCGCGCGACTTGGACCAGAGACTGACGCTGTAGTTCATAATACTGCGGACAGTAGTGGGACGGTTCCAGGCCCGGTGCCGCGGCGGCGGCACGCCCTCGGGCACCATGTCGTTCTGGTTCATGTCGCGGCGCACTCGGCACATGAAGAACTTGCGCGATCCATCAAAGGGATCGCACACAAACTTGTTGGTAAAGTACTCGTCGGGCTCGTTTCCCTCCAGATAGGTGATGTCCGTCAGGCTTGCGACGTAGCGGAGATTATCCCAGTCCAAGACGCTGCGCGGGTCCAGGTCACCCCGAAAGTCGCCGTCGTGGCGCTTCATGGTCGTCGGCGCCATAAAGTACGGCATGTCTGCTGCAACACCATCGTAGTCCTTGCTGAACACGTCATAAAAGGCTCGGAGAGTGAAGGCTGTCAGCAGATCAAGCTCCTTCTGCGTCGCCAGCAGTGGAGTGTCCAGGGGGAGACACTTGACATTGGATGCCCGGCCCTTGCCAAAGAAGAGTGGAAATTCGGCCAGCTGTGGCATGGGCATGCGCGTCAGAAGAATGATGGGGTGGGATTTGCGTCTCATCGATTCCGGGTTGCTGAGCATCAGGACCGTGGCAAAGAGCTTGTCCGGTGTGCCAAGAGAGAACCATGCCTCGGGCTTGACGCGCATGGTGTACTGCGCCTGCTTCTTGGAGCTGACGGCCAGGCGAGCATTTCGCATGGCCGGCAGCTTGGATGCAAAGATGGGGTGCAGGTGCCGGTCAATGTACTTCTTCTCGTAGAGCTTGCAGCACATGGCAAAGGCCGCGGCACATTTGGCCACCTGCTTGCGGCTGTGCGGTCGTCCCGTGGCATGACGGATGGGCGACGAAGATGGCAGAGTCAGCTCGCAGACAAAGCCGTCGCTCGTGTTGAAGATGGAGTATTCGGCCTGTAGGGAGCCTTCCTTTGGCTCTGGGAGCGTTGCCACATACTGGGCGATGATGACGAGGCTCGAGCGGTACGTCAGCTTGGCCTGTGTCGACGGCACGATAAAAGATGGCTGGTCCTTCTCTTCGTGCAGAAAGTAGTCCATGTCAAACTCGTGGCTGCCAATCTTGCGGTCGTCGGGCAGAGAGTTGCAAAACTCGCGCATCTTGTTCTCGCTCGCAGAGTTTTCGGCAAGCACACGACTGTGGTCGAAATTGCCAAGCTCGGCCATGTGGATGTACACAGACTCGCTGTGGCGTGCACGACCGCGGGACTGCACGTACTGGATCATGGTGCGGTACAGGTCAAAGCGGATGACAAGGTTGCAGTCGGGAATGTCAAGACCCTCCTCGGCGACCGATGTGGCGAAGAGACAGTTGATCAGGCCGCGCTTGAACTTGGAGATGGTCAGGAGCTGCGTTCGGAACGAGTTTTTGCCCATGTCTGTAGAACCTCCGCCGACCTGTGTATTTTTGTTAGAATTGGATCGAGACTGCAGGAATGAGGTATAGTTTTCTGTCAGAGAGAGCAATACGCACCAGAATTCCTGCGCGTAGGTTGGGAATTTTGATCTCGTCGTGGCGGAAGAGATCCGACAACAGGTTGGCCGTGTAGCGCTGCTCGACGAAAACGATGCAGCGCGTCTTGTTTCCGTTGGACTTTGTAAACTCGTCAAAGAGAACATCATGCAGACGCTGCAGTTTGTTGGACAGGAGGCTGAGACTAGGGGGCTTGAAGCGATGCCACTGGACGAGACGGCTGGCTTCGCGCACAGCCACGACATTAGAGTTGTGCTGCACGGGCTTGCCGTCCGCGGTGTGATAGTAGCTGGAGTCAGTGCCTTTGGCTTTGGGATTCATGGTGCTGCCATTGCTTCCCTTGGCGTTGGTGGTGTTGGTGGCGTCTCCATGGATGATCGCCTCGATGCCCGCCTTGGCCTCCTGTTTGGCGAGCTCTTCGGTGCGGAAGAGCAACTGCCAGTAGCGATCAATAATCCAGGGACCCAGAACGGCCTGGTTCTCAAAGACGTACTGGAAGTTCTTGGCAAACAGCTTGTGGCCGCCGACGAGTTCTCGCAGGGCCTGGGTGAGCTCTGTGTCGGCAGCTCGCATCACGCGGTGGTAGTGGACGACGCGCTCTTTCTTGGGCTTGGCAATATCGTCGAGCTGGCTGCTTTGCGAGATGGTAGCGA
This sequence comes from Intubia oerlemansii, assembly GCA_020002355.1. NCBI lineage: Eukaryota > Fungi > Ascomycota > Sordariomycetes > Ophiostomatales > Ophiostomataceae > Intubia > Intubia oerlemansii. The sequence continues at coordinate 27,570 of JAGKRZ010000058.1, forward strand.
TTTCGCTGTGCAGGAGAGCCTCGAGCTCGTGTGCTGCCTGGGCGACATCCGTGCGAGCATCCACGGGCGATGCCGTCATGCCAAAGATGACGGGCTTGCGCGCCACAGCATCTGCTGTGGCGTAAAAGTCCTTGATGATGCGCGCATAGGCGTGATTCTTCTTGGTGTGGTGGGCCTCGTCAAAAATCAAGAGGTTGATCTGGTCCATGCGAATATACGAGTGGTGGAGGCACTTGAGCAAGATATCGGCGGTGCAGACGATAACCATGTGATCCTTGCAGACGTTGTCCCAGAACTCCTTGGACGACCAGCGGAGGTCCGACTTGTCGCCCGAGAACTTGGCCACGCGCTGGCTCAGATTGCACTCGAGAACCGCATGTTGCTGGAAAACAAGGGCCACTTTGTCGACAAGAAACAGCGAGACGCGCGCTGGCTTGCCCTCGCGGCGGTCTTCCAGCTCGCAGTCGATGGTGTGGCGGATCAACAGTGCAGCAATGAGCGTCTTTCCAGATCCTGCATAGATCCAAGTCAGTACACTGCGGAGGCAAATCAGCTGAGCCGCTGATGATGAGGAGACAGAAACACTCACCCGTGTCGAGGACAGCAATCGTGTTCTTCTGCTTGGCCTTTTCAAACAGTTCAATCTGGTAGTCGCGCGGGCTCTCAATGATCTTGGTGCTCTCAAACTCGCGGACCAGGGCGGCCGACGTCTTGTCGTCATCGTTGAGAGCGGCCGCGGCCTTCTTGTTCGCCTTGGTGATGTTGCCGCGGTTGTTTGCCAGCCACGAATTAAACGCGTCATAGTCTGCGCGCTTCTTCTGGGCATGGTCAAAGGCTTGCTGACCTTTCTGTGTGACTTTCACATCGGCCGCATCAGCAGCATCCTCATCTTCGGCATCGATGCCACCGTCTTCTTCTTCATCCTCCTTCTCCTCCTTTCCTTGGGCGCCAGAGATTTGAAACTGTTCGAGTGCCTTTCTGAAATTTCCATGATCGAGGCCAGCAAGGGAAGCCGCGTTGTATCCACCATGGAGAGTTTGACGTGAGGTAGGCAGTGACGCCATGGGTGAGAGGTCAATCAAGACGTGTTCGTGGCCAAGAGCAGTCGCCATGTTGAAAGATGTGAGATGATTGCAGAAACAGGCAAGAATATATATCGGTATATATCAGCTCTCTGTCTAAGCGAGCTTGGATGGTGGTTGATAGGTTGATCAGTTGGTTGTTGAGGTAAGATAGTCGAAGGAGAGGTGCGTTTGTCGAAGCACAAATGCCAGTCACCCAGGTGAAGGATGAAGGCAGTGCCCCGACGTTTCAAGTCGGCTCCTTTTTGAGGTTCAACTTTGGGTGAGAAAACTGTTCCTTCCACGATGTCAATATAAAGTGACGCGTCTAGTGATTTGCTGGTGAATTTTGTGTGACGAACTGGCTGTTTGGGAAGGCGCAAACAACAGTCGCTCCTTCCGTAACGGGAAGACGCACGCGAAGCAACTACAACAGATGAAAATGATGGAATCACATGGAAGTCAGAATAGAGGTCACCAAAATTTGAGGTCACATTGGAGTCTCACGAAGATGGCTCTCGTGGAAAACAAGAGCAATGGCATAGGTAGGTCTCGCATCGTTTGTCTGGTAGCCGTGCAGAAAGTCGCACAAACTGGCTTGCATATTAACACCCAATTCCTGAGATTCGTGACCAAGATTTATGAATCATTTCATATCTTCGTTGATGATTCCTGGATTGGATTGAACTTGTATTCTTCAGGCAAAAAAAGAAGACTCATAAGATTCCCTGTGTTCCTCTCAAACCAGTCGTCTACTTGTCACAAGGTGAGTCCGAATTAGGAAATATCACACCCGGACGGTCCATTTAGGCCTCCGCACCGTACCTAAATAATACGACACTGTCCAGACAGCGTGATTTTTAGCGCCGTTGTGCCGCGGAACAGGGTGGGGAACAGTGCGAACGATCTGCGGCTGCCGTCGGGCAGGTGACTAACCCCACTCACACTCTTTTTGTGCCGCACATGTCCATGTCATCATCTTCCGTCCGGCCATCGCGCCACAGCAGGCAGGTAGGTCTCCGTACTAATTGCCTCTCTAGCACCTGCCTTATCACTCATGCCCAGGCCGCACCTTCCCCAACCAAACCTTCTCCCCTCTTTCCCTGCTTCGCCCAAATCGCTCACCACCAGCTACATCGTCAGCTTCAAAACAGTCCTGTTGCCCCGACACCACAAGCACAGTTACCAGCCAACGCGCGCAATCCTCCCCCGCCGCTTCCGTTTGTCGTTTTGTCCGCCAGCTTTGCATCCACAGCACGCCGGTCCGCTATCGCAGCCTAACAGCGCCTAGCCGCCGAGAGAACAACCTTTATTACTTGTGTCCCTTGTGCACTGCATTTTTTTTTTTGTTTTCTCCTTCAGCCACCTCGTCTGCTTCCGCAAAAGTCACATTCTCGGAACGAGAGTAGGACAACGAGCATTTTTGGACTTTTTTGGTTTCCCGAAGCATTTCTTTTCCCACCTCAGCTTGCTGCTGTTGCTCCGGCCTGTGTTTCCCCGCTTTCACGAGGCTGCGTCCATTGCCACCCGATCTTGACAGCCTTTTTCCCTTTTGCACGCCGCAACACGATCATCACCAAATCGCCAAAATGAGTAGCCCTCGTCGCCGCATTGAGACCGATGTAAGTTGTGTATTGTTGGATGTGCCATGTTGTCCAGATGCTAATTGTTTGCCCAGGTGATGAAGTGCGTTTACTCGGCCCAGGCTGCTTTTCCCCCTTTCGCTCTATACGATGACGTCTTGCCTATGATAATCTGTGCTAACAGTATTTTTCTTGCAGGATGTACGAAACCAGTTCCATCCCATTCCGACCTTCCTTTTCCTCCTCTATATAGCCCAATATCGTTACTAACTTTAGGTCAAGGTTGATGAGTGACTACGAGGTCACCCTTGTCAACGACAACAGTATGTTCTTCCTACTCTTCATGGTGTACATCAGACTGCTAACACTCTTCTCTCAGTGTGAGTTTCCCTCGAGGTCTCTTTCGACTAGCATTCGACTGGCCAATGCCGTCCCGCGCCGCTCTTCGACAGCCATCCCCCGACAACTATTCCATTTGTTAACAACATTCAACAGGCAGGAGTTCTATGTCAAGTTCAAGGGCCCGGCAGAGAGTATGTTGTTTTTCTCCCATCAAGCAGCCTTCCTCTATTCCTCCTGCTAACCAACAAAGCCCCTTTCGAGGGTGGCCTGTGGAAGGTCCACGTGGAACTCCCGGATCAGTACCCCTACAAATCCCCTAGCATTGGCTTTGTGAACCGCATCTTCCACCCCAACATTGACGAGCTCTCGGGCTCGGTGTGTCTCGACGTCATCAACCAGACATGGTCACCCATGTACGACATGATCAACATTTTCGAGGTCTTTCTGCCGCAGCTGCTGCGGTACCCGAACCCTTCAGACCCACTCAATGGCGAGGCGGCGGCCCTGCTCATGCGTGAGCCTAAGAGCTACGATGCCAAAGTGAAGGGTACGTTCGAGGATATTTCCGTGTAAAGAGATGGTTTGTTTCTAACTACTTGCAGAGTACGTCAAGAAGTACGCCAACAAGGATACCGGCGACGAGTCGGATGCTGAGTCGGACAAGGATAGCGACATGTCTTCAGTGGCCAGCCTGAGCGACAACGAGGAGCCTGCCGGCCAGATGGATGACGTGTAAAGCAGTATGGGGTACTCGGTCCCCAAGTTACGATGCTCTTCGCTTTATTTTTCTCTTTACGAATGGTCACTATCGGCGTTTGTTTTTGTGCTTGTGCTTTTTGCTTCAAGGTCCCCCCCCCCCTTTTGTATTGTATTTTTGTGCACCCAGGACCACAGTTTGCGAATGATTTTGTTTATCTCTCTCTCCTGTCCTCGTTTTAGTGTTGTACTGTCTGTCATGGGTGCCCACACTGGCCAGTTTAGAATACACTCGTCTCCTTTCGATTAGGTTGATGTGAACCTGGATAAAGTAATCAAATATGAATATTCTGTAGGGGTATCAAAACAGTTTAAAAAGCAGTTTAAATCAATCATGTCCCATCACTCTCGTCGGAATCATAGTTCACCAGCGCCGTACTGGTTGGTCTAGTTTTGATGCGGTTTCCCTCGGCCTCGTCGGCATCGTCATCTTGTCGTTTTCGCTTGGTTGTGCCTCTGGTCGGCGTCGTCCCTTCTGCCGATGCAGACGCCGCAGACGCTGACCGCAGGTCTGACATGGTGGCGGGTCGCCGAAGACCCTTGATAGGCAAGTGTTTGTTTGTCTTGGCCGGTGATGGGCTTTCCAGAGCCAGGACAAAGGGGTCCGTCTGCATGCGAGTATTGCTCAAGACTTTGGCTGCCAAGTGGTCGCGGACCAGCCGCTGGCGTTTGGCAGTCTCTGTTGTAGATGCATACTCGAGCTTGCGTGATGGGGTCGAAACCGGCAACGTCGGCAGCGAAGACGACTGTACAAGACTGGCCGCCGATGCCGGTCGAGATGATGGTGCCAGCTCTTCCGCCTTGCCGACGGAAAACAGGGGCTTGGCAAGAGCCCGCCGCTGAGCAACGTCTCGCGGTGTCTCCTCAACACGGCCTCCCGGTCCTGCTGGCTTGCTGCCAAAATCGATCAGGGCTGCGTGTCGAGCATCCGTCTCGGACGCGGGCAGCAGGCGGAGGTCCTCGCTGAGACCGCCGAGCCGCGTGCGCAGCGCATCGTCATCGGCCGCCTGCTTCTCTCGGGCATGGCGGCCGGCGCGAAAGGCATCACGCAGCGCCCGGTTGCGCGCGTACGGATTGTCCCAATGGAGAGCGCTATGCTCGGTGAGAGCGCGGATGCGTCGAGCGCCGGCCGTGGCGGCGGCGGCGGCGTCGTCGGCGGCTTCGCGGTGGACAATGGTCCGCTCCAGCCGGTCAAAGGCGTCGTTGCGGTCGTTGGCGGCTTGCTGACCGCTCCTCTTAGTTTCCTGCAGCAGCTCGTCGTCATCCTCGTACTCTCGCCGCTGGCGGGCGCCTTCAACGACGACATAAGATGTCGTCGCCGGGTCGGTGCGGATGGCCAGCCATGTGCCGCAGGCCGGGTGGCGCATGCGAAAAGTAAAAATGGGCGTCGTATAGTAGTTTCCGGTGCGATGCTTCTCGGCATTGAAGCGCACGCCCTGGCCGATGAGCACGGGGTGATGCTTGCCGTCGCGGCCGATCGTGCGCGCTTCGCAGCCATCGCACCAGACGGCAAAGGGCGTCTCGAAGCGGACAATCGGCACGCCGGCCGCGTTGGCCTTTTGCGGGCGATGACCAACCAGGCGGTTGGCCGACACGACACCCTCGTGCTCGGGCGGGACATAACGTCCCATATTAAAGCCCTGCATGGCTCGGAGGAAGAGGACGGCCCTCTCTCGAAAGCCGCAAGAGCAGGACAGGGGGAAAAAAAATTCAAGAAGCTCCGCCCGCGGCGGTGCGATGACAGAGCTTCGCGAATCACTCGATGGCCATTCGTGAAATCGGAACAGGAGGCGCTGTGCTATGGCGGCGGGATTTTCGTAGGCGTTGTCGCAAAGTGGCGTTGGACAAGAATGAGGTGTCTTACGAAGTAGGGCCAGGCTTTGCTTCACTGGCTAAGATCGCGCACGGCCAGAATTTGCTTACTAATCACCCACATCTGCTACTGCTGCTGCTGCTTTTTGACATGCTTTGCTACATACGAAATTCATCTTTGCGATCACGATTGCACCTAATCATCGATCTTTCCAATGAGGGGCTCAAGAAGCACGGGCAAGAGATCAGCTGCGCTGCCTCCAAAGGCAAAGTCGCCCGGCTCGAGAGCAGCCAAGTTGGAGGGCGACTCGGCGTCGAGGTTGATCGTGGCCACGATGGCGCCGTTATCCTGTGCTTCTTGGATATAGCCAGCCGCCGGGAACACTTCCGCCGATGTTCCAATAACGAGCATGAGGTCGATGGGCCCCGAGTCGTTGATCCATGTGTCAATCTCGTCAAGCACGGCGGGATCGAGCATCTCGCCGAACCAGACGACGCCCGGTCGAAGGAGGGAGTGCTTGCTGCCGTGCTTGTCGTGGCGAGGACACTGAGGCAGCTGCTGGGGCGGGATGTGCGGTGGCGGAGTCGTGGACGACTTGGCCAGCTGTGCGAGGTCGTCCACGTCTTGTGTGAATGTGAGAGCCGGACAGAGCGGATCGGCAAAGTTGTCGCGCTCGACATAGTTGCAGTTCTCGGCGACACAGCGCAGTTCAAACAGGGATCCGTGCAGCTGACGTAAACTCTCGGCAGCGTGGCCAGCTCTCTGGCTCAGATTGTCAACGTTTTGCGTCAGACATAAGAAATCAAGATTTGAGCTGCCGCCAGCTGCGGCTTCTCCTCCTCGGCCATAGGCGCCCAGCTTGGCGAGCGCTCTGTGTCCAGCATTCGGCTTGGCTGCCAGCGCCATGTGCCGCCGATATCCATAGAATCTCCAAACAAGTCCCGGGTCCTGCTGGAAGGCTTCCGGTGTGGCCAGCGTCGCCGGGTCGTGGGTATGCCACAGCGCAGCCGTCGAGCCGCGGAACGTGGCCAGGCCGGACGCGGCCGAGAGACCGGCGCCGCAGAGAGCAAGGATGCGCGCTGGCTGAGACGCGTTGGCCGATGCGGTTATACGCCGGAGGAGGGCGTGGAAGGCTGCGACGTCGTTGTATGCAAAAGTCATTGTGTTGTACTGTGCTGTTTTTTTCAACTCGTAAATTCCAGGATTCTAGACCTCGATCGTCTTGTTCTTGTCTTCTTCTCCCTTTGTCTCGCCCTGTTTACATTCTTTGACGCTGTCCCTTGCGTTGGTTTTTTTTTTCGTTTGAAACCGCCGTTTTATCTTCTCTTGTCTTTGATAAGAACAAGTCTGCTTTGTCTTTGTTTGATGCACGTAATCATGCCAGGTGTGCTGGATCTCCGCTAGATCTCCCTCGATTCCACGACAAAAAGCCTCGTTCGACGCCCTTGGCAGTTACGAGGAACACAAAAATGCAAGGAAAGACGTTCACAGTGCACAGAGGGAAGGTAGCAATTGAGGTGGGGGTCGGATTATGTAATTATACAAGGTTGTTGTATCAGAACACCATATCGAAACCCAGTGCTGCTCCCGCGATCATAAAAGCCTGGGGAAATACGAAGTATGCCAGGATCATGAACTAGGATTATGACAGCCACACACGGATCGACAGTTGACTTTTTGCGACCTCTCTTTTTTGGCACGATTTTGCGTTTATTGTGTTTATTTTGACGTCTTGCTTTTTTTTTTTACACTGTCAATTGTTGTATTTTTTTCCAGTTAAAATTCACGTGCCAAAGAGGTTTGGCAAATCCGAGATGGACCAAAGTCCGAGCGATCACGAACGCGTAAAAGACTCTTTAATCTGCGTTCCTTTTTAGACTTTGGCGATTGTAGACACCGTAGATACTGTCACGACGTTCGCTCCGTCTCCTCTTTTTTTGAGCCATTTGACCTCCACAAAGTTCGTTGACATGGGCCCAAGCGTCTCCAATCACACGTTACGCAACGCCTTTTTCCTCTACGAGTATTTTGTACAAAGCATTTGACGTATGCAGCAAGAATATTTCCACTGATAGGAAATGCCCACATCTCCTGTCACCGTCAGGAAGTAGACATGCGCGGAAAATCGGCAACTCGCGAATCCCCCACGACATTCGCAGATCACGTAACGAGTCTGTAGACTTTTTCAAAGCATCGTGAATTCAACGCCATCACTGCCAGCCAATGGTATAATTAAAAAAAATGCAATCAGCCCCAAGAGACCTTGCACAAGAGAATAAGAAAAGGTTCAAAAAACAAGAAAGTATGATAAAAAAACGGCAAGTAGCTGGCTCAAGAAATTCCAAGAAATCCCAACGTCTAGTATCTACAAGAAATAGAAATTTTCATCTCTTTTTCTCAAAGACTTGCTCAACAAACAAAGAAAAAAGAGAAGACTAGAGCACACTCAGCCAGCTGCTTACAGCATGGCGAAAGCAGCCAGCAGAGCACCGGCAGCACCGAACATGCTGAGGCCAACCTTGGCAACACCGCTGTCAGAGACAGTCGAGGCCGAGGCCGAGGGGGCAGCAGAGGTGGCGGACACCGAGACGGTAGTGCTGTTGGCAGCCGGGTGGGTGGCAGCGGGGTGGACGGTGGTCATGGTGGTCTTGGTCTTGGGGTGAGCGGTGGTGGAGGCGCTGGCCGACGACGACGAGGCATCCGAGGTCGACGAGGGCTTGGCCTTGGTGTGGGTGGACTTGGCAGGGGCAGACGACGAGGCAGACGAGGCAGGGGCAGAGGCAGACGACGAGCTCTTGCTGTCGTTGCTGGTGGTACCGTCAGTGTTGACCTTGATGCTCTTGTACGAGCCGCTCTTGTCAGTGTAGGTGTACGAGGTGGCGCCCTTGACACCGTTGCTGTTGTCGGTGATGGTCAGGCTCTTGTAGTAAGCGGTGTACGGCGAGCCGGTGCCGGGACCGAAGTGCGACGGGCCGCCAGCCCACTCCATGGTGCCCTGGGGAGTGGTGGGTGCACCAGCATCCCAAGTGCCCAGCTTGATCTGCATGGGGGTCTGAGGGTAGGTGTCGCCCTCGTTGTTCAGGGTGCGGACAACGTTGTTGTCAATGAGCCAGTTGATGCGCTCAGGGGTCCAGTCAAACGAGTAGGTGTGGAAGGTCGTCTGGGGGTTGGCAATCGGAGAGAAGCCACCGCGGTTAAAGGTGCTGTCGTCACCCTTGCTGAAGTAGTTGGTCTGGGCCTGGGCAGTGTCGCCACCGAGCCACTCCCAGTCAAACTCGTCAAGGTCGTCCGACTCAAGGACGAAGCTGGTGACAATACCGGCACCAGGAGAAACCTGCATCACAGCGTCAACACGGCCGAAGAAGAGGTACTTCGTCGAGGTGGCGGTGGGGGCCTGGCCGTGGGCGGCAATGGTGAACTCAGCACCGTTCTTGCCGTACTTGAGGGTGGTGCCCTCGGCCAGGGTGAAAAGGTCGCTGGCGCCCTTGGTGAAGTCAATGACGACCTGGCCGCCGAAAGCCGGGTCATCAGGGCACTCTGTTAAAAACAGTTAGAAAAAGGGCAACTCCTCAATTGGGAGACAGGGGTAAGGAAAATGTGAGGCGTGAAGACATACTCTGACCCTTGATGGGGTTGCAAAGAGACGAGGTCTGGGCGGCGACCATGCCGGCCGACAGAATGACGGCAACGGAAGAGAGCTTGGAGAACATTTTGGCGGTGTTTGTTGTGATGTTCAGATTAAAGCGTGGCGATCATATAACGCGGGATGATGGATCTTGAGGTTGAGGAAAACTGAAAGTAGAAAAGTAGAAACAGTTGGAAAAGTAGCGAATGTTGTTGATATTTAACGTTGGATGTTGTTCAAGCGAGTGACTGAGAATAAAAAAAGCAATTGTGAGAAACAAGGACGTTAGCGGACCAACGAAGCGGTTGCTAGGTTTGAAGATGGCTGAGCAAAGAAAGGGAAAAGAGAGGAGAAAGAGAGATGTAAGAAACGGGGATACCCAGCGCCATTTTATCAGGATCACTTGTAGGATCACGCAGGGAAGGCGCGGCAGGACCCACAAACACACATGAGCGACCCACCATCACGAGAAATGGGACGAGTCAAATAGCGCCGGTGGTATCCCCAGCGCAGGCAGACCAAGCGCAACAGCAAAGAGGCTAGTCCAGTCGTAGCGCATCGTCCAGGCCAAACACGGGGCAACCCCCTGCCAAGCCAACAACAGTCTCGGACGCTGTTGTCGCCGCCAATAGTTCAAAAGTACAACCCACTGTACGGAATAAGATACATGTGAGATACATGGACTCCGTACCGAAGGGCAGCCTCGTATCTGGCCAGTAACATCGCCCGTTGTCGCCCGCTTGGGAAGGAGCAACCCATGCTGCATGGGACAGGGTTGCAGCATCGCACCTTCTCTGTTTCGAACGTGAGGGGAGCCGCGCGCGATGGGTTTGCTTGGTAGTATTTGACCTTTTCACGAAACGTGTTACCCAGCAAGATACATGTAAGATGCACACAGTTCTTTCAGGGGGGGTAGGATGCCTCATTCAATGCCCAGCGCCACAATGCGCTCAACAGGTGTCTTTGACAGCTTCATGTTGTGCACATTCAGGGGGTCAAGCGCTTGTCATGGAACAAACCAGAAGGCCAATACCGACGCAGGTACTTCGAGTCGCCCCTAGGTAGTACAAGGGGCGGGACGAGACTGTTTTTTTACTTTTTCTGTTTCTCACGATTCCGGAAGGAGCGACCGCGCCAAACGATTGGAATGGGTCCCCGTGGAGGCCACCAGACACGGAAGGAACGTGACACAATTGTCGCAAGGGAGAGAAGAGCGAATCAAAGACAACGATAGCACAAAATATCAAAGACATTCTTCCAAGAAGCCCTAGTTTTTTTTCCATCTTCTTTTACCTTTGTTTCTGACTTGACCGAAGCTTCGTCTACGAGTATTTTGCTCCTATTTTTTCCCGTCTTCTAGTGAACAAAACGTCAACCGATGACGAGGCACTTTTTTTACCCTTCTATCATGTATTTTGTATATTCCGTGCTCCGTACAAGTACATATTTTCTTTTTTTTTTCTTTACTTTTTTTTTTTTTTGCTCGCATTGTCGCCACTCTTGGGACATGCTAATTATATCACGGTGCTGCCTTTGCTGCAATAGCGAAGAATACTTCATAAGTTCTACAGTCCAGAAGTAGCAGTACCGAAGCAGACGTGTAATGAGCCAGTAAAATACGCGGCTCACGCGTGGAAGAAAAGTACCTATACCCTGTGCGTCGCTACGACAATACGATATGCCTAGTCTAAACAGCGTCCACTAACGTTGTAATGAAAAGAGGGCCCCTTGAGCTAAACCCAGGTTGGGCTAGCAGTGCGAAATTTGGCGGGCATCCCCTGAGCGAGTCGGCCTCATACGGAAGTAGACGGTTTTACGGCCCTCCAAAAAAGCACCCAACGGCCACTAATGAGGCCCCTGTGACCACGCAGAAGAAAAGACGCACGAGCCCCCATTCGTTTAGCCTTTTAGTGCCAGAAATGAGCTAGAAAAAGCAAGAGGAAAAAATAAAGAAACAAACAATACAAGATGTGGTCTGAGACCGATGATCAAGAGCCGATCATTCGAGTGTATCTGACAGCGTGTAGCGATACGGTGTATCTTACAAAGAAGACGGATACTCCGTACGGAGTACAGGGTAAGCCCATAGGGAGTGGCGAGCGGCGAAAGAGGAAAAACCCTAAATAAAAATAAAAATAAAAATGGAAGAAAAAACAAGAACATAGCCCGGCTTTCTGTCGGCAACGGCTGTCGTTCTCTACGGAGTACATGTACTCTGTACTGTGCCAAAGGCCCAAATGAACAAAAATAGGCACTGTCTTGAAATACGAAGAGCATACGAGGAAGCAGGCCCAAAATACTTGCTCGTATATGTACTCCGTACATGAATAAACCAGGGAAGACCGATCTTGGCAGATCTTGCTCACCGTGATTACACATTTTGGGCAAAAGGAACGGAAACTTGGCGGCTGACAGCAAAGCAAAGTGGTACTCTCCGCCGGTGTTCGCTGTGCGCCTCATAGCCCTGCAGTTACGCTGTATACGGCTGCAGATGCAAGACGCGCCTCGCTGGCTACTGGCGGCTACCAGACAAAAAGTTCAAGAATAATCCTTCGCAAGGCTCGGCGACAAGTCTGAACGAGCAACGCGACAATGTATGAGACGCTGGTGACGGCGTACACTCCGAACTCCGTAGTCATTTCATACGACTTTCCTTTTTTTCCGGCTTTTACTTGTTATATTATCTGACCTGCTCATTTAAACGTCTGCGACCTTGGCATGGAGCTCTTACGTTTCCCCTTTCACTCGCCGGCCCAACCCTCGTCTACTTGCCGCATTTCGTAATTCCGGCTTACAATTTTCCGGTGTGATTGCGGTGAGGCGGGCGTCAGTCTTATTGCAGCGAAAAACTTCCTTTTATGGACGGCACGTGACCCTCTGTGATCCGAGCAGTACGGCTGCATGGCTCTGGTTTTCAGCCTTCACCTCTAAGCCACTGGGAAAGGTGATCTGCATTATGCTTGTATTAAAAAGGGCAAATAATGTGATTTTTGCACATTTGCTTTTATTTTTAATCTGCATTAGTACCTTTTTCGCATGCATGAAACGTATAATGTGTGGCTCTGAAATAAAAAGTACATTGGTAAATTAATTGCGGATTGGGAGGAGGTTAGAGAGGCGACAAAAAAAAAAAAACACAAGGAAGCAGTAAAGTTCTAAAATTAACAACTTTCATTCGGGAAGAAAACCTTAAGGAACTGTTACTCAAATTTCTGAGAGATCTCCCATCGATCTTGCGCCAAAATGCACTCTCGTGGAATACGAAGATTTTCTACTCGTAGTCTGTTTGCTCCGCCACAATGCACTAATACATTGCGTGCACCTACGTCACTTTCCGTCAACGGCATTTACACCACTCTTCTAGTTCGCCTCTGGACGACCTGCGACTTTGTACTCCGTACCTCTCTGCCTACCTATCCAGTTCAGTCCTTTTGCATTTGACAGCTACGCGCTTGCATTGAGTCATGCGAAGGCGTTTATGGCTGCACATTTGGCAGATGGACGAGCGTGGCGTGCCCAAGCCACTGTGACACAAAAAAAGTTCGGCGTATCTTGACATCCAGCCACCTACTTTTGCGCACAAAGTCGAATGTGGTTGGTTCACAGGATGGTGCAGGTGATATGTCTGCGCGAGTTGTACGACGTGAAGTGGCTCACATGTGAACACAAAGATCATGGCACACGTGTCTGATTAGGTACCGTAGGCACGATGCCATTTTTGATTTGGTTGTTGATACCACGTCATGTAACTGGGAGCGCTTTTACACCATTCCATCGTATATTGCGTAATAGAAAATCAAAATAAATCATAGCTTGAACGTAAGAATTGAACTTCTAGAGAGAAAAAAAAATATTATCGAGGCAGTTTTACTCGAGACATTTGACATGACAGCTCACACTCCAGTTCGGCTAGCAAAATAAGCCCAACGTGGCGTTTGATTCAAAAGTCCATGTTACAATAAGATATTTGATGGTTGTCAGGTATGACAGTGTGAGAAATGGCAAGGAAAGTATAACTGAAACCGCCATCATGTGTCTGGAGCCATGCTACCCTGAGGTCTGTACAATGTACGAGTAGTTAGAAACACGCTGAGCTGCCATAGCCATCTCGCCCGACATGTGCCTTGGAACTACGAGTTGATGATTTACTGTCGACACCGCTGATCCTTGAAATAACGGCCTGTATATATTGGCAATAAAAAGACATACGAAATATGACTGCTGGAGACTTATGATCGTGTAGCTGCCAGCCATCGTCGGCCATCGTGAACGGTTGGCACAGGGGCAAATTATATACCGGTACCTAGTCAATCTATGCTCACTTATTATTATCAGATAATATTTAATAAAAGCTCGTTGAATCTCGCATTGGTATTCTGCGTTCATATTGGTACCGTGGTGTTGCGTCGGGCGTGTGGCCTATGGGGTGGCCTGCCGCAGAAACGGAGGGACTGCTCAAAGCGCTGGACAACGATGCTATAGTGTAGGCGTATGAGTGTGTTTTTGACAGCAATTGTGACGGAAGGAAAGAAAACTAACTGAGAAGAGGGTGCGATCTACGCCCCATCCGAGGCGAGGACCATAGCGACGCACCAAGCCGGGATCTGACAGCGCAGTTGGACGATGGACGATAATGGGCCTCTGGCGTCGGGCATCTATGTCTCCCGAATAGTACTAAACACGGCTCTCCGCTGCTATCATCCGGCAGGATGCGCCGTTGGCAGAGTATCGTATGGCTCGCAGTAACCGTGGTAAACAGTGTGATAAGTGGACGGTCCAGCATGATACCCACGCATGATCTCCATCACGGGCATGCGGCACTCAGCCGGGTAAGAGTTGCAACGAGTTTAGAAGAGGTAAGACGTCTGAGATATATAGAGCTGTAGATGGGTATTACCGCCTTTTCTTTTTGTCCCGTTGTCGCCGTTTGCCCGTGATGCGTACCATCGTGCTACATTATGTTACGTTCCCACTTCATAAGTCGGAAAACTTACAACACGATTCGCCCTTTTTCAAATAACTAGTCATCGCTCAGGGGCAAGGCCTTTTATTTTGAAGATGCTGTTTTTCTTGACATAAATAGGCCAATTTTCCATAAATACGCACAACTCATTCATCTTTGATGGACACCAACTACTTGTCTTTGTATGGTTAACCCTTAAGTTTTAAGACAGCAACCTCCGACGAGCAAAGACTACAGAAGCTCCCGGTTCACATCGCAAACTCCTTTCCTTTGTCTTCCCCTATTGTACCCCCAGCAACCACCAGCGGTGATGTAGTACAGAGGCCGTGCCCGCGCTGCTGGTTCCTTAACCCTCAAGAGCTCAACAGCTCTCTCGCCACTTATATATATATTCTCGCGAGGTATCTACGAGTCTGCTGCACAGTTTCTATTTTTATATGAAAAGCGTCCCATGAGAACATCGACGCACCCTATTCTAAAAGTACCTAGTCTCTAGGAGAGTATGCAGTAAATCATATTCAAATTCAAAAGACAACAGCCTCATATGCATGCTTCAAAACTACAAAGACACAGCACGGAGTCCTACTGTAGTACGTTCATATGGCAGTTGGAACAAGGTTTGAATAATTTGAATAATGTAAACTGTGCTGTTAAAGCCGTTTGATTCATAATGCAGGTTCATAACGCAAAAGATCGCTCAAACTATGTACAAGAAGGCTAGACGTTGATATATACGAAAACAGAAGGTCATGTTATTCTGTAGGTATAAAAGCAAAATAATGATGTGCTCGTATAATAAAAGGGATGCAGAGCTAACATGGAAAATCAAAAATGATAAAAAGCATAGGTAAAAAAAAGCCTCGTTTAGTTTCCCGATTACAGCATGTAGCGGTAACCAAAGGCGCCCTCCATCTCGACGGCACGCGTAGGCAGGACGGGGGCGTTCTTCTCGTCGGTCACGGCACCAGAGGCGGCGGCGGCAGCCTGCAGGGCGACGGCCTCGGCGGCCTCGAGCTGCTTGTTCTTGCGAGCAAAGAACTGGCGCATGACGATGGTGAGGATGGCGTTGAGGAACATGAAGCCGGCGCAGATGGCAGTGCCCTTGGTGTAGTAAGGGCCGTCGCTGACGGGGAAGACGCGGGTGCCGATGACGGGGCCGAACTGGCCGATAAAGTTGAGGAAGCCGATGGCGACGCCGCGCTTGGTGTCGGTGCCCTGGTTGTTGATGACCCAGGGCAGGGTGTTGGAGATGGCGGGGAAGACGCCGGCCGAGGCGAGGAAGACGCCAAAGTAGCGGAGGCCGACAGACTTGCAGGTGGCGAGCAGGACGTAGCCGGTGCCGCCAATGAGCGAGAGAACAAAGATGGTGAGGGCGCGCTGGCGGTAGCGGTCAGAGATGAAGGTGCTGGCGAGGCAGACGAGGAAGGCGAGGAAGTACGGGGGCGCGGTCAGGCCCTGGGCGTCGATGCTGTTAAAGTTCATGGCGGTAAGAATGGCGGGCAAGAAGACGGGCAGCGAGGCGAACGAGACGTTGAGACTGAGCAGCATGATGGGCTGGACTAGGGTCTCGAACTGGGTGAAAACAGAAAAGATCTCGCGCCAGCTGATGCCGCTCAGGCCGACACGGTCCTTGCCCTCCTGGCCACCGGTCTGGTTGAAGGTGCGGGCGCGGGCCACCTGGCGCTCCTCCTCGGTCAAAAACTTGGCCGTGTCGGGCGAGTCGGGCATGAGGAAGTAGACGACGCCGGCCATGAGGAGCGTGGGGATACCCTCGACGAGGAAGAGCAGGCGCCAGCTGGCAATGGAGGCGTGGCCCGAGGTGATACCAAAGGCAAGGGCGCCGGCGAAGGTGGTGGCGAGGGGAGCAGCCGACATGAAGATACCGCAGCGGAGACCGAGCTCATCACGGCGGTAGAAGAAGGAGAGCAGGAAGGGAACACCAGGCGAGAAGGCGCACTCGGCCATGGCAAGGAACCAGCGGCAGGCCATAAGGCCGGACCAGTTGAACGCAGCAGCCTGGAGAGTCGAAGCAATGCCCCAGACAAGGACGACACCAGCACACCAGATGTCTAGTGATTGTTAGATAAGGGGGGAGGGAGGAGGGAGGAGGGAGGAGGGACGAGAGACGATTGATCAAAAGAAGGAAAATCACATACGAGGAGGAACAATCTTCCAGAAAAGAGCAGCCCACTCAAAGATGATCATGGGAATGTAAAAGATGGTGAGAAGCCACTGGTACTGGCTGTCGTTGTAGCCAAGGTCAGCGCCCATGCCGGCCGTCTGGGCATTGCCGATATTGGAGCGGTCCAGGAAAGCGCAGACGTCTGTGATGCGGGTTAGTAAAAATCAAACAGAGGCGAAAAACAAGTATTGTCGCAAGAAAGACAAATGGTCATCGACATACAGCAGATAAAGAGCAGGAGCACGACGTAGCGGTCCATCTTGCGGACCATGCGCTTCTCGACCACGGGGTCGATCTCAATGGTCTGGAGGCCATCGGGAAGGGTGACATTGCTGGGCACGCCAGCAGTCTCGGCGTTGATGGGGTCAGGCATGGTGGCGGTCTCCACCTGAGTTTCGGTGGCCTTCTCCATTATTGAAAGGATAGAGCAAGAGAAACAAGAAAATAAAAAGAAAAGTCGAAAGGTAGAAGAAAATAAAGCCGGAGAAGAAGGACGACGGAGCAAGGAAAAAAAAGCCGCAAGACGACAAGATAAAAAAAGAGACTAATAAAATGGTCTTGCTGGAGTGCCTGTCAAGAAATCAAAAAAAAAGACAGTGGAGACCAGAAAGATAAACAAGATAGAGAAGGGAAGAACGAGGAATACAAGATTAGAAGATGGGCAACGGTCGACTATTATATATATGAGTAAACTGGGTGGAATGGGAGAATGGGGGAATGGGGGAATGGGAGGGGGGAGGGGGGGAGAAGGCATGAGTGAACGAAACCGGGAGTTTTGCCATTTGCCAGCCCTAAAAAACTAGAATCCCCAGAATCCCCAGAATCCCCAGATGCGTGCAGATAGGCAGTCCACAAGGGGTGGCTCTAAAGGGGCAAAATATGCATGGAAAAAAGTAGATACCTTTGATTGACCCCAAAAACAAGGGTCTAGACGGTGTTTTCTCGGTAGCTACTATGTGGGCACTTGCCTTTTTGCCTCTGGAAAAAGCCCCATTTGTCCACTGTTGTCCACTAAACTTGTCCACTACCACCCAACACTCTTTTTAACACTCAACTTGTTGACTTTCTATATGGCAGACGAGCAAAAAAGGTGGTAGCGAGATGCGGCGTGCATCGTGAACTGCCAAAGCAGCCATTTCCACTGTGAAAACCAAGTGTAGCATTGCAGCATTCGGTGTGTTTCTCTCAAGGAAGACTGCTGGACTACAGTGGCACAATCCACCTGCTTCCCCGGATTTTGATAGTCTTCCTTTTCCCCGGATTTTCAGCTTGAAGCTGCTTCTTTGCTTCGTTTCGAAGCCACCCCCTTTCCCCCCCTCCATTGAATATGAAAAGCTTGAGCTTGCATCGGGCATGATGCCGATAGTTCGGACCCCCTCCCGCTCATGAATTCATGGAGAGGAGAAACCAAAAAGGGGGTGTGCAAGGTAGAATTTGGGGTGCATGTTGAGGAAGGGTGAGAGTTGGAGAAGCAGTACCACTAGTTCGTTTATGTTGGACAAAGTATACGTGTAATGGATGCACACGATTTGATCTACTGAAACGGTCAAAGTATAATTCAATAAAGAGAAAAGAATGCGAAGTGTGTGAGACCAGAAAATGCGAGAATGGAAAAACGTGGGTATAGAAAAAAAAGAAAAACAAAGACACGAGAGACAAGGGATGCACAATGCATTAGATCCTTTTTTCAATTTTTTCCGTTTTCCGGGGTAGTCCCAAACCTCAAACAGACCAACTATCGTCGCATGCGTGCTTGGGGGGTGGCAGCCAGGTTCTTGGCGAGACCTTTTGGTTTGGCATCGGGATGCGGCCGACGCCGTGAGAGGATGATTAGTGGGTTTATGCTCGCGTGGACAGAAGGCCTCGGCATGCTGGTACCAGGCCGTCGTTCTTGGCAGGCCTTTGACAACAAGGGCCTTGTGCATGAGAAGGAACAAAAAAAGTGACGATCGCCTACTGCTTGCACGTGCGGGGGCGTTGTTTTTGGGGGGCGCTCTGGGGCGTTTAGGCGTTTTTGGGGCGCCTACAAGATACTCGTAAATGTACACGGAGTATTCCGTGCATAGGTGACAGACAATACGTGGACTCGAACATTTTCCCCTGTTCTGCCGCATTTTGGCCATTTTGGGCTTTTACCATCTGGCCGGTTTCTTGAAGTTTTCTTTGTCTCCGCATCCAAACATCAAGCTTGGCGTCTGTCTGGTCTCCCTATCGAACACGCCAACGACTACTGACAGGGGGACATTGGAAGGAAAAGAACCTATGAGTACACTTACATGTATCTTCTTACCATTATGTCGGATGAACATACCCAGGGTACAAAGTATTTCTCCGTGGACTTACATGAACGCGCATACGAGTACGTGTATCTTGCATGTACGGAGTATGCCAAATGGTGACGCCTCGCACTCGTGCGTCCGGGGTAACTCTTCCTCTACGGAGTACGGAGTATGTGTGTGGTACCGTCTGAACTGACCCAGGCGACTGCTTTTGCTCGCCTGGCTCCGTCTGTGCGGTGTCTTTGCAGTATTATCATAGTACCTCGCATCTCTCCGTACGGAGTACTTTTTGGCCATGATCAGGTGCCGGCACATCCCATGACGCATCTCGACTATACAACAGTAAGATCTGCCCAGGCCTGCATATACTCCTCCACTTCACTGGCATACATGTACAACATCAGTCTCCAAATCCGCATCTCGTCTTTATTTTCCTCTTGTCTTCCACGTCATGAGTACATGAATTTGGCCCTGGGATTATTGATCCCGCCTCACCGCTACCCGTGCCTGTACGGAGTACCGTCGTTGTGTATTCGCTGCGACTCTGGCTGCCACACGCCCCTCCCCTCATTCATGAACTTCTTTTTTTTCCCTTCCCTTGCTTTTTATACAGGTGGGTGTACAGTTCACTCCGTACTCCGTACATGTATACATGTTTGCATATTGCGTGGACTCCATTCGCTGTTGAGCTCGTCTCATTTTCAACTTGTCTTGGCACTGCAAAGCTCTGTTCTTTGTATTCGGTATGTACATTCGGGAATGTGCCATTTCAAAAGTCTGAAAGCAGAGACTGGACTGTGCTTTTACAGTGTATTGGTGTACCTATACATCAAGGCTATAAGATACGGCGCTCATGACAGCGGAACAATGTATTCGCAGGTGTGTTTTTGGCACCTTGGCAGCAGCCGTTGCACAAGTAGATGTACAGGTACCTACATGGCCAAAGGATAGGCCTGCGTCTACAAGGGCAGCAGCGCACAATGGCACCCTAGCGGGCTACCCTTTTAGGCGGCACTTGATTTTTTCAGACCCCTGTACTTTTGGCGGATACGAGAAATATAGCGGCAGACGATGCCAAAATAGTGCCGGTCCATAGCTGCGACTATGCCTGTAGGAGCCGCAGCTAGGCAAAGCGGGCAATGTAAAAAAAAGAGTACATCTACAAGTACAAAAAAAGCAAAGGGTGGATTTTCAACATGCTCGTACGATGCAAGAGAGAGAAAAAAAAAAGACGGTCGAACAGTACGGGCAAGCGGCGGATGAGCAAGGCTTTTAAAAAAGTGAAGGAAAACAAAACGCCCGAGAGAGCTTCTGCTCACTTTGATCAATGTGCTACAACGTGTAACACAAAACTTCAAAGGAAGCGACAGGACAACGCAAAAGAAAACCACGATGCGCCGCTGTTCTTTTTATCTCGCTTTTTTCTTTGCGATCCTTACCTTGTTTCGCTCTTTTTCTTCCTTATTTTCTGCTTGCTTTTTTGATCCGTCCTTCTGCCTCCGTTTCCACTCGGAGGGTGCCCCGACAGGTACATTGGACTTGTTGGTCTCTGCCTCTTTTTTTTCCACAATGCAGGTTTGTGTCTCTGGCCCCTCTGCTATGTGCACTGCAGTCGCAGAGTGGGGGTTGCCAGCATCATTTTCACACAAAAAAAGTTGTGAAAACCAAATCTGCCGTGCGGAGTAGCAAGAAAAGCGAAATGCGAATGTCCGAACTTTCTTGGCAACAGGGGAGGGGGGTGTGTGCATGTTTCGCGTGTACGGTGTAGGTACATGTGTACTCCGTAAGATACTTATTCCGTAATGCCATTCACCATGTGCTGGAGTTGCGCAAAAAAAAAAAAAAAGAAGAAGAAGAAGAGTAAGAAAAAGAAAAAGAAAAAAAAACATCCTGGCACCAGCGTGGCGTGGCATGCATGGGAAAAGATTGTCTTTTTGGAGACTGGCGGCGTCCTGGTATTTCTGTTTGTATTGATGCTGAAGGTGTTGAGAAACCGAAAGGTTGCTGTCATATGTATACCGTAATGCCAGTGCGGTTGTCGTCGACGGTATTTAGCCGTGATCTCTTTTGTTGAATGGCCGGCATTTTTATTTTCTTCTTTGGCGTTTGATACTTGATCGTCGTGGCTCGTTTTGTTATATATATAAATCCCAAGAGTCTCGGCACTTGTGATGACAGGATGCCCAGTTCCTTTTGAACTGTTATGCTTCGGCGCCTTTTGCCGTGATGGATGTGTGCTTGGCATCTTACTCCGACCGAATCCGAGATAAACCATTCCGGCCGAGCTGTGGTATGGCGATTCATTTTCGTGGCCTTTTTTCGATTTTCTACGCCGGACAAGCTTTTTTGCTCGCGCCCGTTTTGGATGGGCCTCGACTCTCCGTCGCTATCATATTTCGTATCTTTTCTCCGCGGCCTTGATCTCCTACGCCCTACTGCTACGCAACAATCTGACAGCAGACTCGGAGCCCTTCGGCCTTCAGCAACTAAACCTCTTTTTCTGTTGTGACATGTGGCAGACAAGCTTTTCTGTTCTGAAAACAAAAAAAAAGAAAAAAGAAAGCAGGGCCAGCAAGGCCACGCAGGCCACGGGGGCGGGCTTTCTTCGTATCAAAGTATGCACATGTACTCCCAGAATTGTGCTCGCACTTTGTGCACAGCCTCGTTGCACAACCAAATGCGGGCAAAGCTACCTATGGAGAATAGCTCGCTGCAAATGACCGACCACCTTGTTTTCTTTACTGGTAAAACTCTGCACCAAGTACTTCGTAGTGCGGCATATTATGTTCACTGCAGATCACTGTTACATGGGACAAACTGCAAGATGCCAAGAGGAAAGCCATTCGTAGCAACAGACAGCTTCACGACATTACCATCACTCACTGTTTCTCTTTCCCAGTCTCGAAACAATTTTGTCTGAACAGTATACACAAAAATTCCTACACGTGACCTCACCAGCCATCAAAAATGACTCGTGATTCGATGGTCTCCTGCAATGCGGCGATATTCCAAGATGGCTGGTCGTCGGCAAATTTTCCGTTGATCGGCCCCATACCGATGAAAATTTAGCCCGGACGGGGCCCCGTTCCGAAAGCTTTACCGCTTTTGGTAAGCCAAGACGCTAATTATGCCCGTCGAATGCCGAAGCACACGGCTTTTGTGAGGGGAAGGCCGAAGATTGGAGAAGTACTCCGTAAAGCTGCATGAGCCGCACTAGTTCCAGCTGTATCAGACATGGATAGGGGTATGGCAAAAGAGGCGCTAAAAGATGGTCATTCACTGGAAAGCGTCCCACTTGAGAGCCTCCTATATATTCCCACGCCCTCGTTTTCCTCTCCCTCGTTGTGCTTGGGACGGAGAATCTTTTTTTTCTTCTTCAGAATTACTCCAAGACTTTTCAATCGTGCACCAAGTAATGGAGCATTGTGTGGGATCTATACGAGGACCAGGTGATGTATCTTTTGCTCCTGTCGGTCCAGACTCTGGCTCACAGTTTGAGCGCCTATGGAGAGTACTCCGTACATGTACAAGCGAGTGGCGAGTACAATGCCTACATGGGCATGAATAGCGCCGAATCCTGTCGTTTCTCAGCATCCGTGGGTCCAATACATGTACGGAGTACTTCCCAACAAGAAAAGTGGAAGAAACAGCTGAAAACAAGATACGCAACTTCTGCCTCAGCCATCGAGTACTATATGGCAATTTATACAGAGCTCTATGCAGATTGAGAGAGCTCGCGGATGCTCACAGTGCCGGAAGCGTCACGATGGTTTGTAAGAACGTAATGTATAGTATGGAAACTCACTCTGTGTCGCTGCAGGCTTACCTGCAACAGATAAGATGCCGAGACATAAATCAATGGCAAAAGACGACAAAAGAGTATTTGCATGCTCGCAGTGTAAATGCTATGTATGTACATTGATGTAAGATACGTGCCCAATGACTATATACCAATTCCAATAAAATAAGAGAAAGAAGGAAGGAAGGAAGCGCACTGGACTTCCGCGGAGTTGCTTATACCGTGCCAGGCGAGCGTGACGCATCACTCAGAAGCTCGCCGTTTTCATCGATAGGCATCTCCAGCACATCCCATGCGCTACCAGCACCACTGTTGCCGCTGCTGCTTCCATGGCTGCTGGCATGACTGTCAGACACAGGCGACGACGCCCCCTGGTCGCGGCCTGTCTCGGACTCGTTGCGGTTGAGGAATGGCAGCGTAGCAAAATCAACCGGCTCTTCGCCCGCGTCCAGAGCAGCCTGGCGCATAATATCAATGGTAGCCGCGGCCAACACCTTGCGGTCCGAGCGGAGCTGCTGCCGTGTCGCACGAGCGACCGACAGCGCATGCTCAATAGCCAGCAGCGAGTCTTCAACATGTCGGACCCACTGCTTCTCTGTGCCACCAGCGCTGACGGAGTGTCTTGGCCCCCCTTCTCCTTGTCCTTGGCCTTGCCCTTGTCCTCTGCCAGCTTTTCCTTCCTCGGCCGCAGCGTGCTCCAGCAGAGAGGCCCGCAGACGACGGCGCGACTGCTTCAGCACTCCATAGGCCACACGCTCGCCCACGACGCCTGCCTGGCTGCCACTCTCCACCACCAGCCGCAGACCCTCGGCGTCGGCCAGTCGCGCATAGGCAGACGTGAGCACCGAAAAGTTCCACACATTGTACCCTGGGCGGCCACCACCCACAGTCGAGTTGGCGGCTGCTAGGCCGAGCGCAATGGCGCCGCGCATGTGCCCGGCCTTGTACATGTAAAAGGCCGCGCGGTTCAGCGCAAGGTCCGTCAGCTGAACACCGCTGGCCTCGAGACGTGACAGAATCGTCTTGACGGCCGTGGCGACATCTGCCTTGTTGTTGATGCTGCCGCTGCCGTTGCTGTTCGTGGAATTGGTTGATGAATGGGCAGAAGCAACCGAGCCGTTGCTGTCGGGGCTGCCTGCCTGGCAACGTCGAAAGTAGGTGTCAATGTATTCAATGGCAAGGTAGGCAGCCGCACCATCCACGTCGTGGCCGTCCGCGTGTGCTGTCTTGAGCAGGGTAATGGCCGGATCAAACTCGGACTCGGTCATCAGCGTGCCCGTGACCCGCTGGTGCTTGCCCATCCGGATCGCCGCCGATACAGCCAGCTTGAGGCACTTGTCGCTAAACGGCAGGCCGCCACGCATGGCGTGCCGGTACATGCGCACCGCCTTGCCCGAATGGCCCAGCGCAAACGCCCGCTTCATCGCCACGTACAGGTCGTCGGCATCGCGAAAGCGGGATTTGTTGTCGCGCTGCTGGTTCGGAGGGAGAAGGAAGTTGCCAGCAACTTTGGTTGGAACAGCTGGCTTTTTGACGCTCGTGTCGATGCGCAGCGACAGAACACGGCCCTTGGTGGACCGCCCGCCTTGCTTGCCGTCGGCAATGGCTGCATTCATCATAATGTTCCGCGTCACCTTGTCCTCAAAGTTGGGGCTGAGGACGCGCAGCTTGCGGTAGAGCGTCCGCAGATCGCGGAAGGCAAAGTTCCAGTGCTTGCGGCAGCTTTGCAGAATAGCGTTGCTAAAAGCCGCATCCACCTTGAACCCAGCGCCCGCGCAGTACTCAAGCCAGCCGATGAAGGAGCTGACTTCGCGCAGCGCGCCGTACTCGTTGGCCAGCAGCGTCACCATCTCGCGGCCAATCGGCACACCAATGTCGTCAATGTACTTTTTCAAAAAGTCCTCCGTCTCGCCAATCGTGTGCGTCTTGATGTACTCCTTGGCCACGGGCACAAAGACGCGCTCTGCCCTGCTCATCGACAGGCCCTTGGTGCCCGCTGCCGTGGCGGCGGCCTGGAACTCGTCTTGCACTCCCTGCCAGTCGCCGCGCTTGGCCTTGGCCAACGCAAAAAGTCCGAGCAAGCGAATGTCGGTGGCAGATGCGGGATGCACGGCCACAAGCTCGTCAAACAGCGTCTTGGCGTCGTCGTGGCGCTCAGCCTCGAGCGCAATCTGGATCATGACGCGGTAGGCAGCATCGGGGTGGTGGACAGCCGTCGACAGAGACTTGCCCTCGCGCGACAGCATGTCAAAAAGGCCCCGCGTCACTTGGTACGACTTGCTCGTCTGCCAGTGACCATAGAGCAGGTCCGTCACCCAGCGCGTCGGCATGCGCTCCTCCGTCTCGACGCCCAGCTGCACAAGATCGGCAAACACCTTGTCGGCCTGCTGGAAGTGCGTCTGCCGGACGGCCTCGACGACTCGGTTGCCCAACTTTGTATAGTCGTCGTCCCACACCTCGTCGGCCGAGATGGGGTGGTCGAGGAACGCGGACACGATGAGCTTGCCGAAATCGCCATTGTCTTGCAAGCTCAGCTGTTCAATATACCACAGCGTCAAGGTGGACTTGTCGCCGGGGTACGCGCACACGGCAGCGTACACGTTCTTGATGGTCGGAGTGTGCATCGCAGCAAAACCGCACTCCAGCAGCTCCTGTGCCATGGATTTCAGCTCGCGCACGGGCGTCGTTCGCGGCGCCGGCCCCAAGGAGGCAGGCAAAAACACTTTGGTCACATCCTGCAGGCGCTTCAGAAACTGGCTGCGCTCTTTGGCGGCTTCCTCGGGCGAAATGTCCGACCAGGTCTCGTCCGGGTCTGTCGCAGCGGCCATAACGCTAAGAGGCGCCTTGGCTGCGATGACATCCAGCGGATTATGGGCAAAGTAGATGGCCTCGTCCATCTCGCCACAGTTGACGGCTGTCTGCAGCACGTCCAATGCCAGGTCCCATTTCTGGCTCTTACGGCATGTTGCACAGAGCACAGCCGACGTCGCCCACAGTTTGGCAAACACTTTGTCCTGTGCCTCGGGAGCTTCGAAAGCAGTGCGGGCCACCGGCGCCGTCTCCAAAAACAGCTTGGCCGCCGTTTCCAGGTCGTCCTCGGCGCCCGCTTCTGTCCATGCAGCAATGCGCTCCACAGCCGCCACGAGGTCTGCCGCAGGCCGTTTCACTGCGGGGGCATCCATAGCTCTGGCGCTGCCTTGGAGCAGTCGGCCCAGCTGTGCTTTGTCTGTAAAATGCTGGGCCTGAGCGGCCAAGGAGGGGGTAGGTTGTTGGGTTGAGAGAGGAGGAAGACGGAATGAGGATAGGTCAGCTGGTGCGCCGGAAGACTGTGCTGCGTCGTAGCGGCTTGCTTCGGATGGGGTTGCAGCTGAGGTGCTGTTTGCGTCTGTCGACGATGAAGACGACGATAATGACGATGCCGGCAAGCGCGCGGCCCCTCGTTCTTGATTTGATGAGAGATTCGACGTGGTCGTGGCCTCTGATCTCTGTGGCGATTTTGAACGCCGGTTTCGTGGCACAACGTCTGTCCAATCCAGCAATCCCGGTGTGCTAGATCGAGATGTGCGGTCCTTCGTCGATGTGACTGTCGATGATGAATTTGGTGATGAAGGGGAGGGAGGTGATATCGTTGATGATCCAGTCGCCTTGTCCTCTTTTGATGCGGACTGCCAGTGCACCATGCCCGGCTCTACCGCAAGGCTCTCCGCCTCGAGAGCAATGGCAAATGCACTTCCACCGGCGTGGTAATGGCGTGATGAGCGGATGCGGTCGTTGTTGCGGACTGCTGATCGAGCAGCATTGATGCGTCGACGGCGATCTTCAGCAACGAGTGCGAGTGAGCATGTGGTGCCAAGAACGAGGCCGCGCAATGCTCTGATGGCTGCCTTGGAAGGAATAGGCACCGGGGTGGCCGGGGGTGCCATTGTGGCAGCGGCCAGGATTCAGCAGAAAGCCCGGGAAATACTTCGAAAAAAAGACAAAAAAAAGAAAAGAAAATCCGAATAATTATTCGGCAGGTTTGTCGTCGTGGGACACCGCCATTGGACACGCGTCCAACAGCCAGTGTGATCAACTGGCTGATATGATATCAATTGGCAGAGCCGGTGTCGTCGGGGGCGTGTTGCGTGCAGCCGGTCGTGGTGAGACTGTCGGGGGACTTTTTTTTTCTTGCGTCTGCAGTGGCAGCAGTATGTATCGCGAGAGCTTTCTCTCACCAAAAAAGCTGGTGGTTCGATTTCACAGGGTACCCACTTATCACTATGTTGTCCAATCACATGCGTAATTTTACGTGGGGGTTATTGAGCGTCGCCCCGATACTCGCATATATACATATACGAAGCTCCGAATATGGACGACATGCTAAAGCAAAATGCTTGGTGTGCATTGTTGTGCATTTATGGCCTCACGTAGGGGAGTAGAAAGTGTAGATTCTTTATACATGGTTCTAAGTCTATATGCGAGGTCCCATCACCATTCAAAACACAAAAAAGAAGCCCTGGCCATATGTGCGAAACCGAACAAAAAAAAATTAAAACGAAGGAAAAGAAAGATGTGTACTGGCGATGCTTAATAAATGCCAAGCCAAAGAAAGAGCAAAATGTATGATGCTTTTTGGTGTGCTTTTGATATGAATTCGGAGTGGTGCTGGTATGAACGGTTCGTCATATCGTTTTCCTTTCTTCGATCAACGCCGCAATGATCTTTGCGGGGTCCATCCCGTAAACGCCGTATACGAAAAGAAGAAGGCCTCCCATGATTTCCACATGATGCCGACCCTGAGAGAGAGAAGAGAGATGGAGAGAGAAAAGAGTATAGGAAGGGTATTCGTACAAAAAAGAGAAATGGCCGCGTATGTTACTGCATCTCGGCGAGCTCGTTTTCGTAAGGCATCACGTTGGCCAGTTGGCGCAGGATGGTCTGGTACATGAGAAGCATGCAGCCACTCTGTGCACTGGTCCAAACGACACGGGGTCCAACGCCACGGAACCAGCCGCCGACGCCTTCGGTTTGGCAGATGAAGCGCAGGCCCTTGAAGACAGAGCTCGTCTCAAGTTTGACGGCGCCCGGGCGCGGTGTATATGTAGACGGCGACGAGGTAGAGATGCCACGTTTTTGCGGTGGCGACTGGGTGCTGGCTTCGGACGTGTGCTTGGCTGGCACATCCGGGTGGGTGCTGCTCGTTTTGAGCATGGCGGATGAGGACGAGGACGAGGGAGTCGTAGGAGACCGCACTTGAGTCTGCAGACGTGTCTTGACGACATCGAGAGGACAAGTGATGGCACCGGCAAGACCGCCAGCAGCCGCGCCGGTCAAAAAGTCGAGGGGCAAGCCGATATCGCGGCTCTTTTTCCACTGCCGTGCCCAGCTCTGAGCCTGTTCCCAGAACATAAATTGCAGCGCCGAAAAGGGCAGATCACGGTATAGTGTGGCCTTGTAGCCGTAGAAGAGGGCAGCAGCGCCTTCCGTGCGCACAATGGTGCGGGCGGCGTCCACGGTACCGCGGTAGTTGTAGCCCGATTCAAAGTAGGGGTTCTGGTAGCGGCCCTGCAGCTGCAGACGGGTCTTGAGCACCTCGGAGGGCACATACACAACGGACGCAGCAAGGTCACCAAGGAAACCTGGAGGTTAGTGATGTGCCATATACAACTCACGCCGCCGTTTCTCACTCACCACTCGTCAAGTAGGCAACGTGTTGCTGGACGCCAGCATCGACCATGTGCCGCTTGCTGAACTCATAGGTGCCAAAGAAAATGACGGTTCCAGGAAAGGAGCCGAGCAATGCCGGCAGCCAGCCGCCGTAGAGACCGCGGCGCACACCTTCCTGTCGCAGGATGGTATAGTACGACTCGCCAAGCGACGAGTACTTTGGTGGGATGTGCGGGTCGCCCTGCTGTCGTGTCTTGACCGTGTCGAGGGAGTGCATGAGCATGTCGCCAAACGTGCCGCCGAAACCGCCCGCCAGCATGGACTGTCATGTTAGCTACCATGTCGTCATCTCTCATCTTGCCGTCTCCCCATCGCATATGCCTTACATGAAGGTAGGGCGGCCGCTCCTCATAGTCCTCGCCATCATGTATGACGGCGTCTGCGCTCATGGTGTCGCTGTTGTTTGTTTGCTTCTGGATCTTATCGATCTCAATGTTGATTTTGGTGTTGGTGTTGGTCTTGGGGGACTTGGACTCGGTCGCTCCAGGGTCCGCTGTCCGCTTGATATCCGCCTCAATGCCCCCTCACCTGCTCTGCTCCATGACTGAACCGCAAGCTAGAGAGGGAATTGAAGTTGTAGTGGGATGTGTGTGGGTGTGCACAATGGGGTCGTCAAATTCGCCAAGATTTCGGCACTGACGTTGACGACGTCAAAGAGTGCGCACGTGTGCGGTCGCGGCAGGAACGAACGTGGGCGCCTTCCGTCGGGCAAAGGAGGGACTCGGTCGCGTCGGTCAGGTGATATCGACTCGGAACAGCTGGCAAGAATGGCCAAACACCAAGAAAAAAAGCAGACGAGAAAGTTGGTGACAGAAAAAAGGCGCGCGGAACAATCAAATATCAAAACACACAAAAAACAACGCAATCTGGGTCGTCACGTTATTTCGAGCGGCCCGTTCTGATTTTCAAAAAAGTGGTAGAGGAGTATCTTATCATTTTTTTTCTAGCTGTTTCCCTGCGCGCCAATGTCATGCACCAATCAAAACATCGTGTTGGACGCTCCCAGCGGTCAATTTTAGTGGGGTATATATTATGTAATACAGATCATCCAAAGTCGTGCGACAGCGACAACGGGCGATATTCATGAAGCTGTACCGCGTCCATACCATCTCGTCAGGCAAGCAGAAAGGACGATGAGGAGCACTCATTTTCCTCAATAGACGCTGGGCGAAGCAATACGGTCAGAGACCGGATATTCCCACCAGCGCACACGGCCTGCCTTGCTCCATGGCAGCAGAATACGCGTGAGCTGGCCTACCACAAGGCCCGTGGAAACGGCGCCGTATGTGTTGCTGTCAAGGCTCTTGCCGACTCCGCCGTCGCCTTCCACCCACATGTGGCCTGGCGGAATGCGCACGTACGGCGTCGGGTACGGCGAACGCGTGTGAACGACGTCGCCCTCAAGGCCAATGATGCGCTTGACCGAGACAACCTCGGGATTGTATGGGCTCCTTTGCAAAGATTAGCTATGGAACAAGTACTGAATAGCGTTTCATAATTACCCACCTCAAAAAGACGATCATGCCGCGCTGGAGTCCCTCCTGGGCGTACAGCTTGCGGTTCACAACCAGGTCACGTGAAAGCGACTCGTTGTAGTTGCTGTTGAGAAAAGGATACATGGACGGCCCGTTGATGGTCGTGATTTCAGCCACGGTGCTGTTGAACCAGATGACCACGGGAATCCATGTGGCCATGCCAACGAGGCCAATAGCAAACTGCCGAGCAAAGGTGGCGCGGTACGACGGCGTCGACGAGGACGCTGCAGGTGTCTCTTTGGCAGCCGATCTGGAAGCTGTCGACGACGAAAAGGCAGCACGGCCAACGCCGGCCCGCAGCTGCTGCCATAGCCGGGGTATTCGTGCCATGCCGATCTCGATGTGTTGGCCACGAAAATGTGGCGTGTGTATTTCGACACTTGCCCGTTGTCGTCACGGATGAAGTCGAACGCCCACTATAAATGTTAGTAAGCCTGCTACGGACAGAAATTACAGCGCTGGATTCTGCACGTTTTAGGGCATATCGGTTAAAAAGGGCACAGAGCAGACGGCATCTTACAGACAGCCCGGAACTCATTCATTATAATTATTATGAGTATTATTAACTTTTTCCTTTACATATATTTTGATTTTTTTTTATTTTTAATTTTTTTTTTAATTTTCTGGTTTTTATGCAATTTTTTTAACTGTTCCCCCCCTACATAGGCATCCGGGCATATATCTCATCATGTGCATATCTAAGGTACGCCGAGCTCTTCGAGAACCAAATAGGTATGGCCTTGAGTCTTCATGTTAGGTTGACCACCCGATCAAAATGAGGGTATCTTATAGAAGCAGGGGATGCGAGATGCGAGATGCTCGCCTAGAAGGAAATAAGTATAAGCCTTTCCCGGCTTCATGACCTACTCCTGAGAGATGTGAAGAGAAGAGAACAAACATGTAAAATATCCACGGAGGGAAGCCTATTTTATTGTGGTCCATTGCTTTTTTGCTCATAGGTTGCCATCTATACGCCTATTTGTACACCAACACCTGCGTGTAGAATTTTGAACGATTCATAGCCATTTTTTCCCCGCTACATTTTTTGATTCCCCGTTGTAATCCAGCATTTTCCTTCCCTTATTCCTTCCTTTAAACATCCGGCAGGTCGTCGCTCTCGCTCTCGCTGTCATCGCCGCTAACCTCGGCGTTCTCGCGCTCGCGCTTCTCCATGAGAGCCTGGAGCTCGGCATCATCGCTCTCGGTGACGGCCTTGGGCTCCATCTTGACAACGAGCTTACCGCCCGACGACTCGATGGCCTCGCGCACATCCTGGATAGCCTTCTGCAGCCGGGCAATGCCCGTGTTCTTGTCCAAGCACGTGCTGGTCAGGACGTACAGGGGTGGCGACACTAGCCGGACCTTGACCTTGTTGTCCTCGGTGTTCTCCGCCTCGGCGGTGCGCAGAGCCTTCTTGATGGCCTCAATGCCCTCGTACGAGAAGCACGTGACCTCAACATCGGCACGGACTTTGGTGGGCTGCGGTGTTAACCGCTTGCCAATGTACGACTTGAGCTCGTCGGCGACCGGGGTGCTCGGGAAGGTGATGTCGTTCCAGACGTCGGGGTTGCTGGGAATGGTTAGTGGGAATGAAAAGAAAGATTTGGCAAATGGGAAGGGAAAAGTGAGACGTACGTGATGGACAGCTTGAAAGCGTCCAGAGAGTGGCCGTACTGCTTGTTCAATGGCCAGCCAATGGTCTCGTACAGGGTCTCAATGGGCGTCTGGGTCTTCTCAGCGACGTGCCGCAGGATGGAGTGGACCATCTTGCTCTTGTTGTACCGCTCCTCGCACTTCTTGACATCCTCGGGCGACACACGGCGCTTGGACAGGTCAATGTAGCCCTTCTCCTTGTCGACACGCAGCACGACGACGCACTCGTTGCGGCCGACGCGAATGAGCTTCTGGATACTGCGAATTCGCCGTCTCGACAGCTCCGAGAGCAGAATCATGCCGTCAATGTCGTCATACTCGAGAAGCTTGACGTACGCGCCCATGTCGGCGATCTGGCGGACGTTGACCATGACATAGCTGTCGATCTCGGGGTATTTCTCTGCAAGGTGTTAGATGAGCCTGACCAACAACAGATGGTGACGACCGAGATTCTCGTGATCGTGACGGCCCATGGGAACACACCCCCGGCCCTATTTGGAGAATCACGCACCCTCGTAGAACCGGCAGTTGCTGAACGACATCTTGGCGGTTGTCGATCTTGTTTTCAGCTGCTAAAAAAAATTCGTGTCGTTCTCTTCGTCTCTGTCGCGCGCGTAAGATGTCGGGACAGGGTGGTCGAAACGGAGATGCGAAAGTTGTCTGGGTTGTCAATCGGAGGGCAGCGCGTTGCTCTTGATCCGGCGGTTGACGTTTCGCTTCTGGCGTTGCGACGTTTTGCTTGGTGGCGTGGGCGGGTCGTCGAAGAAGGAGAGCGAAAAAAAATAGTACGCAGGCGGGGCAAAATAGGAAGGTGCCAATGGTTCCGTTTGCGTGGCGGCAACTGTGACTCAATGCACTGTGCAATTATCACTTCACGTTCACCTCACTTTCAGCTCAGTTTACAATGATATCTATCCCGTTTGCATTTCACGCCAAAAAGTCACGACAATTGCAACATTCTCTATTCACGTTCACGGTGGCTCCTGCTGCTCTCGATACCCAAAAGGTGGGCGGGTGGGGTGTTTTGCGAGAGTTCGCTATGGCATCCATCCCAAAGCCTGCCACTTTTGGCGGGTAGCCCTCATTTTTGCTGCTGGCCTGGATCAATAAAAATCCGCCAGCGCCTATTTGCACTGTCCGCGCGCTCGGTCGCGCCTGCTGTTTTGGGCTGCGGCCAGCGTCCGTTTCCAGCAGGCATGTGCTCAAACTCCTCGGCGTGACTGGCTTATGTAACGCGTAGGAGCTCCACGGCTCCACCGGCTCCTGCCATTTTTTAGCGTTTTCTCGGGCCTCTCTTTCTCTTCTCTGCTCCTTTTCTCTCTCCCTCTTTCCTTCCTTCTCGGTTTGTTTACTATCGTGAGTTGCCATATTTTTTGAAGGCATCTCGAGTTCTTGTCTGGCAGTACACAGCCACCCACGGAAGTCGCGCGCCAGCATTAGTGTCCCGCTATCTGCGAGCGCCCCGACACTCCACCCGGCCACGATGCAGCCAGCTTTCTCCCTTGCAGCTGCGTGAACTCGGCAGTCGAAAGAACGAGTTCCAACACAATCGAGTCGATCTCAACAATCGCCATGTCCGCGACTACGACGACGACGACGATGACGGCAACATCTGCGGTCAACAATGTTGCTGCTACTGTCAGCGCTGCCTTGGCACAGAGTCTGTCATCGGCCGTAGCCACGGCTAGTGATGTCGCTGCCAGCCATGGCTCGTCCACGTGGATCGGCCTTGTTGCCTGGCTCGTCCTCTCTCTCCTACAAATCGCTTCGACGATTCTGTACTTTGCACTGAAGATGGCCACCTTTTCACTGCCGTCGCTTCTCTTTGCTCTCTTTTCCACTACCTTGACCGTCACGATGAACGCGACGACACTGTATGTTTCCCCATCCTCGAGCTCTCCCTTTTCACCCTTTCGAGTTCCTCAACTAACCAGCAGGATGCTTATTCTTGGCGCCATCTTCTCGGCCATCAGTTGGTTTGTGCGGTACCGCTACCTCAACATGTATGCCCGCCTGCCTCCTGAGCCGCAGCGGAAGGAGCCCGATGTTGATCTCTTCCCTGATACGCACGAGGGCGTCAAGTCGGGTCTGTCTAGTTATCTGGACGAGTTCCTCAGTGCCATCAAGATCTTTGGCTACCTTGAGCGCCCCGTCTTTCACGAGCTCACCCGGAGCATGATGACGCGCAAGCTCATTGCAGGCGAGACCCTGAACCTCGAAGAGGAAAAGGGATTCTGCATTGTTGTCGATGGCCTGGTTGAAATCTTTGTCAAGTCTGCCTCGGCTGACCGCTCACGCCAAGCTGGTTCTCATGCTCAGAACAGACAGTATCTGGATTCAGATGCGTCGAGTGACGACGAGGAGGGCCCGTCTAGCGGACGTGAACGGTACCAGCTGCTAACCGAGGTGCGCAATGGTGCGCCCATGTCGTCGCTTTTCTCGCTCATGTCTCTATTCACCGAGGATATCAACCTGCGCGAGGCTGAAGAGAGTGCTCCAACCACGCCGGCTAGTGCTGATCGGGCAGGCCCCTCGAGATACCCGGCGAGTGGAAGTCTCCGTCCAACACGCCGGCATCGTCCTACGTTTCCAAAGGACTCGTCCGCCTTTTCTTCCTCGGACGGCACGAATGGCGGTCTGGCGCCGTCCCCAGCGATTGTTGGAGATGAGCTGCCCAAGGTTCCGCCTATGATGCTGGACCCCACTAGCTCTCAGCAGCGGCCACCGCAAAAGACAAATGCCCGGCGGCACACAGCCAACTCTGTGCATCCGGACATTATTGCGCGGGCTACGGTCGACACGACGATTGCCATCATTCCCGCCAGTGCCTTCCGTCGGCTCATCCGCATCTACCCCAAGGCCACCTCGCACATTGTCCATGTCATCTTGTCTCGTTTCCAGCGGGTCACTCTCTCGACGGCATTCAACTACCTCGGTCTCTTGGGCGAGGTCTTGCAGACGGAGGAGAGTATGATCAAGTATACCATGTGTCAGATGCCCAACTTTCTGCGCGGTGATACACTGTCTCGTCTCAAAGAAAAGTTCCAGCGCGAGCGCGAACGGACCGGAGAGGACTCGCTTGACAAGGGCATTGCCCTGCACAATCCCGCCGCTGGTCGTCGCAAGAGGTCTGTGGCAACCTTGCGCAAGGAGGCGGCTCTTCACGCTCTGGCGAGACAACGCCAGCCCTCGACACTTGCAGCCACTAATTTCCTTGCCCAAGAACGCGGAGCAGTGTATGGCAGCAACCCCGGCGACCTCATGGGCAACTCCTCTGCCAAAGCTAGCCTCGTTGACCTCAGTGATCCAGCAACTGCTTCTCGGCGGCCAGACACGGCCTCTTATGCAGCAGACTACTCCACTGCAGGCGCCGACGAGCTTGCCACGCCTCTTGCGCAGCGGTCGTTCAACCCGTTTGCTGCACAAATGTCGGGACGTGTGCCTGTGGACTCACGGGAAGCTCTCGAGGAGGAAAGCCTTGTGAGGGAGTCTGTTTTGCAATGCATGTTCAAAGCCATTGGCCTTGACTCCACCACGTCGACGCCGAAAGAGATTGAGTCTGTTGAGGCCTCGCCGCGTCTTGGCTCGTATGACCATTTGCGTCACCGATCATCGTCATCTGCGAACAACAATGCCTTTGGCTACATGGATCCCTTCACGAGCTCTGCAGACGGAGACGGCGACAGCATGACTTCTGGTGGTGCTCCGACGAACACGCCGCCAAGCGTACAGACGCTTGCCCATGACATGGTGGACGATGTTGAGATTGTCTTCTTCCCCAAGGGCTCTGTCCTTGTTGAGCAGGGCGAGCGCAACCCTGGCCTTTACTATGTCATTGACGGATTCCTTGATGTCTGTGTGCCCGAGGACGAGTCTCGGCAGAACAACATTTTGCATACAGAGTCAACTCGCCAGCGCCAAGCATCGTCTTCTTTCCCAGCCGATGGCGACGTCTTTCGGCCGCCGAAGAAAATGCCCGATGCATCTCATGCACAAAAGGGCAGTGCCAAGCAGCCCAGTGCCAAGCGGCCGGCACGCCGGAGTGTCTATCTCATCAAGCCAGGCGGCCTAGCGGGCTACATTGGAACTGTGTCGTCTTACCGGTCGTTCATTGATGTTGTGGCCAAGACGGATGTCTATGTGGGTTTCTTGCCGCGGGCACACATTGAGCGCATCGTGGACAAGTACCCCATTGTGCTTCTGACCATGGCGAAGCGCCTGACCAACATTTTGCCGCGGCTGATTCTGCACATTGACTTTGCACTCGAATGGGTGCAGGTCAATGCGGGCGAGGTGATCTTCCACAAGAAGCAGGAGAGCGAGGCGATCTATGTGGTGCTAAATGGCCGTCTGCGTCTTGTGGATGAGAAGAAGGAGGGCCGCGTCGCCGTGCTGGCCGAGTTTGGCCAGGGCGAGAGTGTTGGCGAGCTGGAGGTGCTCACAGAGTCTGTCCGGCCTGGCACGCTCCACGCCATCCGGGACACAGAGATGGTCAAGTTTCCTCGGACACTCTTCAACAGTTTGGCGCAGGAGCACCCGAACATCACAATCAAGATCTCCAAGATCATTGCGGCGCGCATGCGGAACATTATCGACAACCCGCCAGCAACGCTGGGTCTCCGTGAAGCAGCGGCCGCGTCGACGGAGAAGAGCTCGTCCAATGACAACCTGCGGACTGTGGCGATTCTGCCGGTGACATCGGGTGTTCCCGTGGTTGAGTTTGCGACGAAGCTGATGAACGCGCTGGGCCAGGTCGGCACGCCCAACGGAGCGACATCGCTCAACCAAGCTGCCATTCTCAACCACCTGGGGAAGCACGCGTTCAACCGCATGGGAAAGCTTCGGCTTTCGCAGTACCTCGCTGATCTCGAGGAGAAATACGGACTCGTAATTTACGTTGCAGGTGAGCATCTTCCCCCTGTTGTGTTTTTTATATTCTTTTCTTTCGTCTCTTTTTTTTACTGCCCTTCTCCCCCCTTCCCCAACTTTTTTTGCATTGTGTGATGAGAAACTCTTCAGTTCCATAGGTGTGCACTGCACGCCCTTGATGGCAAACGTTAACTCTAATTTTTTCCTGACTTTGCAAACCCGACCCTACATTTTTTGTCCCCTTTGTTCTATCGTTGTTTCTGTATGGACAGGTTGGCTAACATGCAAACACTGCAGATACCATTGTCAACTCTCCGTGGACACAGACATGCATTACGCAGGCCGACTGCATCCTCCTGGTCGGTCTGGCCGATGGGTCTACAGAGATTGGCGAATACGAGAGGTTCATGCTCGGGATGAAGTCGACGGCGAGAAAGATGCTGGTGCTTTTGCACGCGGAACGCTACTCTTCATCTGGCCTGACGCGGTCATGGCTGAAGAACCGGGTGTGGATCAACGGCGGGCATTATCATGTGCAGATGTCGTTCAACTCACAGGATGTACCCATTCACCCTCCACCGAAGCGACTGGGCCCGAGTCTCAAGGAAAGGGTGCAGATCATCCAAGCGGAGATCCAAAAGTACACGTCGCGCAAGGTGCGGCACAGACCGTTCTATGCACCGGAGGCGCCGTTCAAGGGCGACTTCCACCGGCTGGCACGGCGGCTGTGTGGAAAGTCTGTCGGTCTCGTTCTGGGAGGCGGCGGTGCGCGTGGCCTGGCGCAGGTGGGCATCATCCGTGCACTTGAGGAAGCGGGCATCCCCGTTGATATTGTAGGTGGCACTTCGATGGGCGCCTTTATCGGAGCGCTGTATGCACGCCACGCGGATGTGGTGCCGATCTTTGGACTGTCCAAGAAGTTTGCGGGCCGTATGGCGAGCATGTGGCGGTTTGCACTGGACCTGACGTACCCGTCGGCATCGTACACGACGGGCCACGAGTTCAACCGGGGCATTTTCAAGTCACTGGGCAAGGCGCAGATGGAGGACTTTTGGCTGGAGTACTACTGCAACACGACCAACATTAGCCAGAGCCGGGCCGAGTTCCACACGAGCGGCTATGCGTGGCGGTACGTCCGGGCGTCGATGTCGCTGGCGGGTCTGCTCCCGCCGCTGTGCGATGAGGGAAGCATGTTGCTGGATGGAGGATATGTGGACAACTTGACGGTGTCGCACATGAAGGGACTGGGTGCGGACATTATTTTTGCGGTGGATGTCGGTGCGCTGGACGACGATACGCCGCAGGCGTTTGGCGACACGCTGTCTG
Source organism: Intubia oerlemansii (assembly GCA_020002355.1). Classification (NCBI taxonomy): domain Eukaryota; kingdom Fungi; phylum Ascomycota; class Sordariomycetes; order Ophiostomatales; family Ophiostomataceae; genus Intubia; species Intubia oerlemansii. The sequence continues at coordinate 65,062 of JAGKRZ010000058.1, forward strand.
GGTTCTGGGCGTTTTTCAACCGGTGGAACCCGCTGTCGTCGACGCCCAACCCGCCGACGCTGGCGGAGATTCAGGCTCGGCTCGCGTACGTGTCGAGTGTGGACGCGCTGGAGCGGGCCAAGACGATGCCTGGGTGTATCTACATGCGACCGCCGATTGATGAGTACGGGACGCTCGAGTTTGGGCGGTTTGACGAGATTGTGGAGGTGGGGTACAAGTACGGACAGAAGTTTCTGCAGAAGCTGCGCGACGATGGCGGGCTTCCATTGATGGAGGAGACGGAAGAGAAGAAGGCTCTGCGTCGGACGATGGCGCCACGCCGTGCAAGCATTTAGCGATGAAGAAATGAATTATGCTTTTTATGATGGTCAACATATTATCTATGAGTTCTATTACTCTTTGTCTTCTTTTATTTTCGCCCATCCCTTTTATGTGCTTGTTCGGTCTATCGTGTATTTGTTTTTCCTTTTGCTTTGTTGATTTATGCCGTCTTGCTCTTCTCTTCGGCAATGACCTTCTCGGCCGTCTCGACAAAGATCTTGAAGGCTTCATCGACATGAGACTGTTGGGTCAGCTCGTTGGCCGTCATGACGCGGATGGCCGCCAAGTCACCCCCGAGAGTCGAGCCAGTGACCCAGATCTTGCCGCCGGCGTTGACGAGTTCGCAGACGCGGCGAGTGCGAGCCGTGGTGACGGCAGCAGGCTCGTCGGCCGTGAGGGGCGCACAGCGGAAGACGGTGAGGGCGAGGCTCGATGCGGTGACGATGGTGAAGAGGTCCGGGCGCGACTTGACGGCGGCGGCAAAGCTATGGGAGAGAGCGACGCCCTTGCGGATGTGGGCGCGCATGCCCTCGGCGCCATAGGTGCGGATGACGAACCACATCTTGAGGGAGCGGAAGCGGCGGCCGAGGGGCAGCTGCCAGTCGCGGTAGTCGGTGACGAGGCCGCCGTCGCTATAATCGTTGCGGTAGTAGTTGGCGTCGGCGCCGAGAGCGCTGACGAACCAGCGGCGGTCGCGCACAAAGACGCACGAGCAGTCAAAGTTTGTGAGCATCCACTTGTGCATGTTGAAGTTGAAGCTGTGGAAGCGGGAGAGGATGGCCGTGCCCGTGAGATCGCCAGCATTGCCAGCATTGCCAGCATTGCCGCCCGTCATGAGTGGACGCAGCTCGGGAACGACGAGCGCCGAACCGGCAAAGGCACCGTCGACGTGCACCCAGATATCGGCAGCCTCGACGGTCTCGGCAGAGCGACGGCCAGCCGCCACCTGTGCCGCCTTGTCGGCATCGAGCACCTGGAGAACGCCCGGGTAGTCGTCGATGGCGCAGGTGTCGGTGGTGCCAAAGGTGGTGCTGAGGAAAAAGGGCTCGAGGCCCGCAGCGCGCACGCGGTCGAGCGTGGCCTTGAGCGCGGCGCCCGTCATGCGGTAGCCGTCGGCAGCGGGGGCGGGCACGCTGCGGTACCGCAGACCGAGCACCTGAGCAGCCTTTTTCGCCGACGAGTGGGCGCTGTCGCCGCCGAGAGCGACAAGGCGGGCGCGCCGGGCCGCACGGAGGTCTTCCTGCTCCTCGGCCGGCAGCGCCTCATAGCCCGGGTGGTCGGCCGCGAGAATGGCGCGCAGGTACTTGTCGGCGGCGGCGGCCATGCAGGTCATGACGGCCTCGGAGGCGGTGCCGTGGATGACGCCGCCGCCGCTGGTCGGCCCTGTCGACAGATAGACATCGGGCAGGCCGAGCAGACGGGCGGTCCAGTCGAGGACGACGGTCTCGAGCTCGGTGATGGCGGGGCTGCAGATCCAGTTGAAGGCGGCGGCGGCAAAGTTGGCCGAGTAGAGCTCGCCGAGGATCGACGGGTAGGTGGCCGGGCAGGAGAAAAAGGCCAAAAAGTTGGGCGACTGCCAGTGCGTCAGGCCGGGCACGATCTTGTCCTCCACATCGCGCTGGATGTCGGCCCAGGCCTCGCCCTTTTCGGGCGCCTCGGCAGGGAGCAGCTTGCGCAGGTAGCCCGGCTCGACCGTCGACACAACTGGACGATCGCCGAGGCTGGCACGGTACTTGATGACTGGTGAAAGAGGGCAGGAGTGTTAATGCGATGGAATAATATATACTTGTATATATAAATCATATGATATCCAGGCCATTGAAAGCAAGACAGAATGAGGCCACAGGTCACAACAGTATGACTTACTCTCGTCAATGGTGGCCGTTGCGGCCTCGCGGAAAGCGTGCTCATCCATGACCGAAGCTGTTCTATATGTAGGTAGGTGGTGGAGAGAGTCGTTGTCCTGTGGTGCCTGGAAAGTTAACAGCAGGCAAAAGAAGAGGAAAAAAAGAGAACAAAAAAGAAGAAAAGAAAACGAAGACAACACAAAGCCGGGCAGAAGCAACGGCTTTTCTCTTCAAATATTTTCTAGTTGACGAGTCCGTGGTAAAAGATTCCAATGACCGTAAGACGGACGCTTGAAAGTATAGTACACCCGTTGTAAAAGTCTGTTGTCCGGGAATTTTGTTTCGCCCTCTTACTCTAGGCTGTCTCTACCGGGGACTGTCTGGATCAGTATCCCGCCACTCCGGAGCTGGCCGGCCGAGGCCGGTGATGTACCATCATGTATCTTCCTCTTACGCTGGTATCTTACATCGCTTGGCGCTCGCCAAAGAATGACCCGCTAGCGCTCCATTGCACCCGCTCTAGGTGTTTCTTGGACGCGCCCCGCTCCCGGCGATACCTGTGATTTTCAGAGGCAGGTACCCGGAGGTACCTGGACCACAAAAAGTATCTCGGAAATAGTTAACACGAAGAAACCAAAGTAATGCCACTAACCCCTTACTCGGTACCTACTTGTCATCAAATGTCAGGTTGTCACAACCTGCTTCGTACCTACCTTCCACGTCACCCATTTGACAACCCATTGACATCCGTGTGAGGCGGAACGCCACCGTTGCAGGGCGTGTTATAGTATAATGACATGTTGACATTTCACACACCATAATACGGACAAGCTTAAGCCGCCGGCTAGAGGTCATCGTCACAGGAACCCAGAATAGTGTATATATGAACAAAATGCAAAAAAGAAAAGAGACTAGGAAACTTGGAAAAAGTACACCGCTGGCCGTTAAAAGGTACACCGCCCGCGGGACATCAAAGAGTAAAGCCTTTATACAACTGACCCATCTTACGACCAGCATCCGGATCCTTCAACCCCCCTCCCTTTTATCTGGTATGCAGCTCGACGCCTGCGTCATCAATGTCTTCTGTGCCATCGAGAATCGCGCTGCTGCGAGGCCCCCCGCTTGGCCCAGTTCTTGCGGAACCTCCGGTACCAGCACCTGTTCCCCCTCCCCCTGGCAGCGACCGTTCTCCGCCGTCCAGGCGGATGCGTCCCCCAGACATGCCAGACACAGTTCGCGCCACAAACGACGCTGCCATCTGGATGGCGTGCCACAGCTGCTCCTGCTTGTCGCGACCACCATCGTCGCTGCTATGGCCGCTGCTGTTGTTGCCATTGTGACTATTGTGTCCTTGTCCGCCTCCTGCCTGACCGGAGAGAGCGTTTGCGTGTGATTCGGCTTCGGCCTTGAACTGGTACTTTAGACAATCCTTGACCGTCACCAGTCCCGTCAGCCGCCCGCGGTGCTCAATCAGAATGACGCGCGGGCCAATCTTTTGGAAGAGCTCCATGGCCGTCTCGAGCGGCAGCTGAGGGTGCACCGTCACCGGCGTGCGGTCCACGTACCGGCTGAGGTCGACCTCGTTGGGCATCAGGAACGTAGGCTCGCCGCTGCTACCGCCGCCACTGCCACCGTCTTGTTGCCGCGACACTGAAAAGACAAGCCGCGTATCGGGCGGCAGGGCGGCGGCACCCGCTGTTCGGCGCCGAGCACGGTCTAGGGCATACCGCAGCTCAGTGCGGCCAATGTAGCCCAAGAGCACGCGGCCTCGGGGCTGGCCTCTCGAACCCGGCTCCGCGTACTCGGCTGCCGACGACGACGATGACGCTGATGCTTCGGCCACGACGGGATAGCCCTGATAGGGCCCCTGGGCCAGCAGACGCTCGGCAGCAGCCAGGGTGGTGCCCCTGGCCGGCAGCACGGTCACGTCGGTCGTCATGGCGCGCGACACGGGCACGCCAAAGTTGTGCTCCTCCTTGGCATCGATAAAGGGGAATCCGTTGAACCAGATCATGCGGTCGGCAATGCCGCCGCCGCCGCCCATCATGTCGCCCACCAGCTTCGTCACGCCCACCACAATCATGGTTGGCAGAATGTACGTCAGCGCGCCCGTCAGCTCAAACATGATGACCACCACCGACACCGTCAGGTGCATGATGCCGCTCAGCGCTGCCCCGGCGCCCAAGAACGCATACGTGCCGGGCGTGATGCACGGTGCGTCGGGCTCGCACGCTGCAAAAAACACGCTTTGCGGATGCGCATCGTGCAGCGCCTGCACGATCATGCCGACGGCGCGGCCAAACGACGCGCCAATCGCCATGGACGGCACGAAAATGCCGGCCGGCACCTTGCAGCCGTATGAGATGATGACGAGAAAGACGCGCAGCAGCGTCGCGAGGATGAGCGACGCCACGTTCCACGTTTGGTTCTCGGCCGAGCACAGGCCGTGGTAGTCCTCGGCGGCCGCGGCGCCCTCGCACTCGCGGAACAGAATCTCCATGCTCTCGGTCATGTCGATGCGCAAAAAGACGTTGGGGAAGCAGACGATCGCCGTGGCCGCGGCCAGCAGCGTCGACTCGAGCACGGGGTACGGCGCGAGATACTTTTTGCGAAACGCCTGCATGCGCAGGTTCCACTTGATCACAAACGCGCCGTACAGTCCGCCAAAGACGCCAATCATCAGGTAAAAGACCGTCTCGAAAAAGTGCCACGAGCGGTCGTAGTGGACCTGGAACATGACCAGCTGGCCGGTGCGGAACGGGTTCATTGCCGACAGCACCGCCGTCGCCACCAGAGCGCAAAAGTAGCTGCGCCAGAGCGTCTTGAGCGGGAAGTACGACGCCATCTCCTCGAGCGAGAAGAGCACGCCGCCGATCGGGCTGCCAAACGCCACCGCCACGCCCGCCGCCGCGCACGCGCACAGAATCTCCCGCGTCTTGCTCGCGTTCTGCCGGTACTTGGCAAACATGCGCGAGATGACGTTGCCCGTGCACACCGCATAGTGCACGCTCGGCCCCTCCTTGCCCACCGACAGGCCCGACGCAATCGCCAGCGGCAGCGCCAGCGACTTGATGATCAGCGTCCACAGGCCCAGAAAGCCCTTCATGTTGAACCCGGCAATGATCACCTTGATCTCCGAGATGCCCGAGCCCGCCGCGTACGGCGCGTACGACCGCACCAGCGTCGCCGCCGTCCACGCAAACAGCGTCGCAAACAGCACGTACATGACATAGTTGGCCGGCCCAAAGCCCGTCCATCGGTGCCAGTCCTTGCACTCGCCCACCTCCTCGCCCCAGCAGCAGAAGCTCTCGTTGAGGTAGAACGCCGTCGTGCAGTAGCCCATCTTGATGTCCGACAGCCACTCCGTCACAATGCTCAGAAACGACGCGTTCAGCCCAATCGCCACGCCAATCAGCGTCACCACAATCCACCCCTGCGCCGCATCATACGACTCCCGCAGCTTGTGCCGCCACCCAACGTTTCCATTGTCGTACACTTCGGCGTTTTGTCGTCGTCTCGCCTTGCGTCGCAGCTGCTCTCGCGCCGCATCCTGGACCCAGTCTATACAATGGTTAGAAAGATCATTCAAGAACATATATAGGTAGGCCATCAACTCACCAATCGTCGTAAAATCCTCGTAGCGCTTGATCGCAGCAATCTCTTCCGCAATCTGCTGCCGCTCTGCTGCCGCCGCTGGAGCCGCCGTATCCTCGCCACGCTCTGCCGACACCGCCGATGCCGCAAAGGATATCCGAGAGCTTGCTGATGGCCGCCGTGTGTGTTGTGCATCGCCCATGCTCGCCGCGCCCGCCGCATTCGCCGGACTCAGGCTGGCGCCCGTGCTTGCGCTCGCCATGGCCGTCACCAGAGGGCCCTCGTCACTCTTCCTCTTGCCTCCTGGGCCGCTATGCAGCCTTCTCTCTCTCTCTCTCACTCCCTCGCCTCTCTTTTTTTTATCTCAAAGTGTTTCCGAATGCGTCCGTAAATCGGCGTGTCGTCGTCGTCGCTATCGCTGTCGTCGATTTGCGCGATTGGCGATCGTCGTGCTTCAGCCAAGAGTCGGCCCAGCCGCTAAAATGGAAATGCAGTCTCGCTGTCTGCCTTTTTCCTGTAAGCCAAGACTCTTTGCCGGCCGCACTGACACACTGAAACCAGTCGTCCAGATTCGTTATCGGTTCTTTTTTGCCGGTCAAATTGCAGCGTTGCGATGTGACGGTGATGGGCGAAAATGGCCGGATCGCGACGCGTGATGCTTTTCGACAGATGACAGCTCCTACGTATTCTCTCTCTCCAGCGGCTCACCGGGTCACTACGGGGCTACAGGGAAGCTCCCAGTTCCCAGCTTCGTTTTACAAACACGTGACCAACAACACGGTCACGTGGATTGCTGTCGCTGCTATTATTACCAAAGGCGGAAGGTAGCACAGGATGACAAGAACAGTAAAGACGACGACATACACGCATTTCACGTCATCTGTGAGGCTCTCAACATCTGTTCATAACTGGCAGGTAGGTACTAATCAAAAAAAGAAAAGAACTTATATATATACGGCCCAAGGCATATACGCCTATATACCGCCAATATCATCACCAAAAATAGTAGGGGTATCCATCTTTGTATGCAGAAAAACAAACAAAAAAAGACTGCAATCTCTCAAAAGAGCCGCCTCGGGGGAGAATAGCACCAACTTTTAAAAGTTGACCATCATCTTCTTCCAAACGGTCTTGGGTGCCTCCTCCGTGTCGTTGTTGGCCACCTCCTTCTCCTCCTCGAGATCGCGACGGCGGCCCGACGTCAGGTTGATCTCGTGCAACCGCCAGTAGCGGGTCTTGAAGACGATCTTGTAGCCAAAGTAGATAATGGGGAACAGCGGCAGCAGAATGTAGGCATCAACAAAGTTGCCCGCATTGAAGGGTGAAAACGTCGCCCAGCCCTGCACCAGAGCCAGGAACACGTTGCCAAACACGCCAAAGTAGGCGTTCCACGGGTACAGGACAGACTTGAAAGGCAGCTCGTCGGTCGAGTGGCCCTGGGCCTTCCAGGCGCTGCGGAAGCGAATGTGCGTAAACGAGATGGCACCCCACACCAGGAACGTGCTCACACCCGACAGGTTGACAATGTACGTGTAGGCCTTGGCCGCACCAGTCGACACGTTCATCAAGCTGATGGCACCGCACAGGTTAGTCAGGACAATCGCGGGAATGGGAACACCGCTCTTGCTCGTCCAGCCAAGGAACTTGGGCGCCTTGCCGTCCTGCGCCATGAAGAGCAGCGTGCGGCTGCCAATGTAAATACTCGAGTTGACCGCGCTCAGACAAGTGATGAAGATGAAAGCATTGACCAGGTGCACACCCGACTGCCAGCCCGCATTCTGGATAGCAATCGTCATGGGCGACTGCAGAGCCTTGCTGCCGCCGTTGATGAGGCCGTCGGCGTTGGAGGGGCACGTCAGACCAAAGAAGATGGCCGAGCCCATGTACACGAAAATGATACGCCAAAACACCTGGCGGATAGCGCGCGGGACGGCAACACCGGGGTTCTTGGTTTCCGTCGCAGCAACGGCAATGGACTCGACACCAGCGTAGAACGTGGAGCAGAAAACAAAGACCGTGGCAACACCACGGAAGCCATGTGGGAATGCGCCGGGATCGTGCCAGTACAGGCCGCGAATCGCCGGCGCACCGTGGATACCACCGCTGATGTAGCTAGAGGGGAAAAAGTTAGCGGACAGAAATGGTTAGGGATTGGGGTATTCACCCAAGGTTCCAACATACACAATGGAGAACAAAAAGTAAGCAACGAGGCCGACGAGCTTGAGCAGGGCGAGCCAGAACTCGGCCTCACCAAAAGCCGCGACGCCGAGCATCTGGAACGACAAAAAGGCGAACCAGAACAGCAAGAAGTAGCCCCAAATGGGCACCTTGTCGCTCCAGAAGGACAGAATGCTCGTGATGGTGTTGTACTCGTTGGACAGGACGGCAAACCAGATGATAAAGTAGTTCCAGCCGACAGCGACACCAAAGGCCTTGTCGACAAAGCGGTCAGCCAGCGAGACGAAAGCACCGCCCGAAGGGTAGAGCGTCGTCAGCTCGCCCAGACTCTGCATGATGCTGAAAGCCAAAATACCAATGACGCCAAAACCAATGATGAGCGCGGCAGGGCCGCCCGAAGACAGCGCACCACCAGAACCGACGAGCAGACCAGGACCAATGATGCCGGCAAGAGCCATCATACTGAGGTGACGAGTCTTGAGGCCGCGCTTGACACCCGAGTGAGGGTCCATGGTCAGAAAGTCATCTGACGCGACCTCTGTAGAAGCCGGCTTCTCACCCGGCGACGTGTAGGCATCAGCACCGACAACGCCAGGGTAGGTCTTGTCTGGGGTGCGGTAGTCGACGGCAATCTCCTCATTGAAATTGCCGGTGCGGTAGCCGCCTTGGCCATTGTCGGGGGCCCTGTAAGACATGGTGGCAGACAGGCGGGTGTTGACGAACTGAACTTGAAGCGACGCGAACGATGATGTCGAATGTTTGAACAAGTCCAAAGAAAGAAACCGGAGGAATGTAGAATGCGTTGAGTCAAACAAACGTTGCTGTCGAATCGTCTGTTTATGCAAATTTCCCAAAAGAGACGCGATCAGCCTCTATTTAGTGCAATGCAGAACCTGCGGGCTTTGTTAGCTACTCGTACGCCGGCGTGTTGGATGATGCATCCGTGGATCCACAGTGGATGCAAGCGCAAGACCAAGGCAAAGCGGAACCAGAGGCGACAAGAAAGAGGCAAGACATAGGCGGACGAATACACAGAGACAGGGGAGGACGATGTTCATAAGTCCGCGCTTCAAATGAAGTTTTTTTTTTCTCTGCTCCCATAGAGCAAAAAAAAGTGGACAACACGGACCATCCGTGAAAGACAGGAAGAATCCCGGGCAAACCCCCCCAGGTTGCATCCTGCATGGAGTGGGAAGGGGGAGGGGGGAACCCATTGTGCATGAAGCATGGGGGCGACAATAAGAAAATAGAGGGGATAGGAAGTGGAAGTGGGACGAAGGGAAATGCAAAGGTAGGTACTGTTGTGCAGAGTACTCGTATGTACTCATACACTCCCCACGTGTATTCGTATGCGCCTTTTGGGGAGAGACGCGACGACGAGACAATCCACGTTGTGTGAGATGGAACAATCCTCGGGCGCCGTCGCCAGCGGGATCAAAATCCGGGGCATGCAGGAGATCGCTACCGAAGCCGCGTTGGTCTGGAAGTGCAATGCATGAAAGTAGGGTAGAGTGCGGCAAGCAACGCAACCAAAATGACAACGGACAGGCCAGTCTGACCGGCGCGCAAACATACCTGTCGTGGCCGTGGGCGTGTATTGCAATGGCCCGAAAAAGAACACGAGCCGTCGCGGCAGTGTCTTTATCGATAGTCCCGAAAGTGTGGCGGTCGGGGCGACGTACAAAGTTGACGCGCGTGTGAGACGTTGTAGATCGCAACGTGGCAGCCCGGCTGTCAAATAGGTAAAAGGGATTAAAAAAAGAGGAAAAGAAACAAAACAGGGAAATGATAAAAGGGGAGAGGAAAAAAAAAGATGGATGCGACAGCCCCAAGAGAAGGACAAGGTGGAAAAGAAGAATGGAAAGGCTAAAATAGACAAGGACCTTGGGGGGAGAAACTCTCGGGGAAGAACACGAGTATCCAGGGAAGGAAGGTACTTGTGTGACTTGGTGCCGGGAAGGGGGTGGATGCCGGCAAAGTTAGAGGAAGGCGCAATGGGGAATGGATGAGGGAAAAAGAAAGAGCGTACGACAACGCGCACAAAAACAAGGAAGGTGCAGACTGGGGGTAAAAAGGCCGCAGCAATTTGGCTGCAACATGCGGGAGGGCTGGAAATGGGCGACAGTCCAAGCTCGGGCGCAGTTTGGCGTGGGATGGGAATTGGCTGTCGTTTCTTTTTTTTTTCTCCTTTTTCCCTTTTTGATTGGCGCAATATTCGTCATAGGCGTGGTTTTTCTGCACTTGGTTTTGGCACCGTTGTGTTTTGGGACGATCCTCTTTTTGTTTTTTTGTCTCGGGGCCTGTCACACGTTCCCCCGAGCCTTGTTGAGGCACCGGATGTGCCTTCCATTTGGGTTCTTGCAGTATCGTGCCTTCCTCTTTGGTCCATCGACTGTCAGCACGATACGGTTCCATGCCCAGGGTAGCACGCATGGGGGTGCCTTTACGTGCTTACACGATCTGTGAATCTCGCTGTCAAATGGCGACAAAATGCACACACGTGATCTGCGCTGATACGTTAGCGTGGTCTGAAAGAAGCAGGGGCTCCCCATTGGCCCGGAATACCTAACCCCCCCACGGTGCATCAAGATGCAGGCTGCTGCAGGAAAGACGGCCATGCCGAGAACAGCAAAGTGCACTCTGCGGCAGTGGCGGTAAGGCGGGCTTAACCTTGATTTGCTTGTCAAAGAGCCCCAGCCAATGGCGCAATCTGCCTTTATCAAAATTGACAGTCAGTACAATGCTTCTTTCAATACGGCGTATAAAGCGGAAATGAAGAGATGATAGAATGCCTGGGGGGTGCGAAAGACTTGCATGGGAGATACGTACCTCTAAAGATAGCAAAAAAGTACCCTTTTTTCCGTCCGAAAAGAAGAGATAAAAAACGGCTGTTTAATGAGCCCAAAAACGTCCCAAAACGTGCCTGAAAACGGACAGCCGACGACGGCGACGTAAGATACTCGGGCGCGGAGAGCAACGGACGAGGTCTCGTCTGGGCCGCGCTAGAGGTCACGATTGCGGATCGAGACCGATTTGCTCATCGACGCCACAAATTGGGTCATTCTTGGGGCCATTCTTTGGGTCATTCTTGCGGTGATCTCATTGGGCCAAGACGGGTACTTTGCGAAAGTGTAAATTGCGCAAAAATGGAAAAGAGCATGTTCAAAAACAGAAAAACTCATGTACCTAGGTATTACCCACAGGTACTAATACAAATGAGAAGGAACCCTATGCCAGATAGAGTGCCGGGGAAACGCATTAGCCTTTGTGATCATCGATGCAACCAAGATGCGGATGCTAGCTAGCACCAATGCCGCATGCGAAGTGGTATCCCACAGAGCAGAGGTCCCAGGCCGCGGGGCCGGGGCCGTGGAGAATGAGTGCAGCCCACGTTGCCCGGCAGGCCGATAAGCGGGACACACACCCATGCGGCCGGTTCAAAGACCCGAGTCCAGATGCTGCAGATCGACTCACCTATAAAATCCAAAACCAAAAACCAAACAAATGGGCCGAGTGTTGCCCCTCTCTTCCCGTGGTATCATCTCTCCTACTCTCTCTCTCTCTCTCTCTCTCTCTCTTTCTCTTCGTCACCCTTTGATCCTTTATATTCGTTCACATCCCGTCATCATTTGCCACGAACACACCATCTGGTCCCTTACACTGCCACCAGCTTGGCGTGACGCTTCAGGAATGATGCGACGCAACCGACAAAGCGCTTGAGCTCACTCTCAGGCGTGCCCAGGCACAAGGCAATGCTGCCGCGACGGGTGATCCAGAAACCCTCCTCCATCATCTCGAACCAGAACAGCTCCTTGAGCGTCCAGTCCTCGGCCGTCTCGCGCTCAATCGTCTGCAGGCCCTCAGTGGTAAAGTGCGAGCCGAGCACAGTGCCGACACCAGTGAAGCACATCTTGGTGCCCTTGGTGACCTCGCCGAGGTCCTGGAGCCAGTTCGTGCCCATCTCGTTGAAGGCCGTGCACACCTCGGGCGTGTAGACCTCGGTCAGACCAGTGTGACCGACGTACATGGCGAGCGAGTTGTTGTTAAAGGTGCCGTGGTGCGTGAGGAAGGCCGTCTTGCGCGTCGGGTCGGGGCGGGGGTCAAAGGTGGCCATAATGTCGGCGCGGCCGCCAAAGGCGCCAAAGGCAAGACCGCCGCCGAGGTACTTGCCGAAGCTCTTGAGGTCGGGCTTGAGGTCGTGCAGCGAAGCCAGACCGCCAGTGGCAACACGCGAAGTCATGACCTCGTCGAGAATGAAAACAACGCCAGCCTGGAAAGAATATTGTGTTAGTGGGGGAAGGCCTCTGGCTTCACAAAACAGAAAAAAAAAAAAAAACAATAGGGACACTCACCTCCTTGGCCGTCTCCTCAATGGTCTTGAGGAACTCGTGCGAGCCGGGAACAGCACCTGTGCCACCCTGCATGCCCTCGACGAGAACAGCAGCCACACCCTCCTGACGGATCGCCTCGCGGGTGCTCTCAACGTCGTTGTACCGAGCAATGATAAAGTCGTCGCGGTCGACGTTGTTGACGGCCGGCTGGCCACCGGCAAACATGAGCACGCCACCGTGGTAGCCACCGGCAAAGACAACAACCTTGCGCTTGCCGGTAAAGGCACGCGCTGCTGCCAGAGCGTGCAGGTTGGCCTCAGTGCCGCAGTTGGTGAAGCGGATGCGGTCGAGACCGAAGCGCTCGCACATGGCGTTGGCATGAACGTGCTCCTGAGCAATGGTGGCGCCCAGGTTGATGCCGACCGTGGTCAGGGTCGTCAGCATCGACGACACAATGACGGGGTGCGAGTGGCCGTAGACAGCGGCCGTCAGCTCGCCGACAAAGTCCGTGTATGTCTTGCCGTCCTCGGACGTGACCTCGTAGCCCTTGCCGGAGCGCATGCACAGCGGGAACGGCGACGTGTGGAGCTGAGTGCGGGTGTTGCCGCCGGGCATGCTGCCGGTGGCTAGCTTGTGCAGCTCCTCGGAGCGGGGGTTGGCGGCCGTGTACCGCGCAATGGCAGCATCGAGGGCGGCCTGGGAAGTTTCGAACGAGGTCGAGGGCAGGGGAACAATCTTGCCAGTGACATCAACGGTCTTGGTGACCTCCAGCGAAGCCATGGGCGGTGTCGCAACAGCAGTGGGAGCCATTGTTGTGTCCTTGAGGGAGACAAGAAATGTGTAGTACTTTCAATGTGCTTTGGAAGGGAGATGGAAAGGAGACACTCTCAATATATTCAAGCGGTATAAGGCGAGTGTAGGCGGTAGCGTCAGCGTCGAAGACGGCCGGATATTATACTGATGTAAGCTTATTTGATTCCTTCGATGGTCGGAAAGCCGCACATGTAGTGGGCTGCGGTGATCATTGATATAAAATCTCACATGAGCCTCTCACAGCATCGCAGAGAAAGTTCCGGCATACGACATCGGAGCAGCGAGCCACTCCGAGGGCCTGTAACTGACACGGAGCGATAAGACTTATCTCACCGTCTCAGCAGCGAACCGCTGATCCAATTGGTCAGACGTCAAAACTTGTCATGATAAAACGCCGGTTGGGACCGCCGTCCCAAGCCGGTGTCCATCATGCCATCGACATCAAGATACGCCGTTCTCCATGGCGGGGTCCCCGGGAATGCGACGTCCTCGAGGCGGCTGTGATTGGCAAAGGTATGGTGGACTGATAAGAGTGAGTCGGCAATAGTAGGGCGTTGGACGTTTTAAGATGGCAGAGATAAACGAGATAGAGCAAGGTGTGGTAAGAAGGTTGGAAGAACCGGAAGAAACACGCAAGGGGGGAAAAAGACGGAAAGACGAAAAAAAAAAATGATAGAGAAAAGAGATAGGAAACTGGAAAGAGCGTCCCGGTGGACAGTGGGACGATGAGGTCGCCGTTCATTCCTCCAGCGCGGTGGTCCATGATCGGCCCACCAGCCAATCTCGTGTAAGACTTGACTAGTGCAAGAGTCTGGCCAGCGCCACGGACGCGCTGGGGCACTCGCGGTGAACGGCGTTTTCAGCGCTGTAGCGTCTTTGTATTAACCTAACCCACAGCGCTTTTGGGCAGCGTTCCAGAGGGCTGCCTTCCTCCGACGTCCCGTCGGCGCCCGGCCCCTGTCTCGCCATTCCGTTTTCTTATCTTTTGATTTTGTGTTCTGTATTCCCCTTACTTTTATTGTTCTATTTTTGTTTCTTCTTGTCGCGTTTCCGGTGGCCGGAGAGCCTCGATCGCCTTCGTCTCAAGATAAGCGTATTGTGCCTGCCGGGGGTTTTTGTGGTCTTGTGACCAGCACTACAGAACGTTTTTTTCAGGTCCATAATCGGTGTTCTAGTGTTCTATGCTGTTTCCCAAAGCCCATATTTTTACCGTTTCGGCAGGTGCATGCGTCGAAGAGTCTAGACTTGCCCCAAGTGCCCGCACCTTCCCCGCTGCAACTTTTTTTACTCCAGCAGCCGCGCCCAAGAAAGCGAAAGACGTGCATTGCTCAAAGCAAGCATTCTTCGATAACTGGTCAGACATTGCAGCATTCATATAGGTAGTGAAAGCAAATATCTGTTCTGCTCCGCTCTTAAATCAGTGCCTTGGCAATATATGCAGCCAATACATTTTGCAATTGCTGCGTCGCAACGCCGTCATGGTTCACACCATCAACGAACCTTTGCGTCATCTCATCCACACCCCCTACCACGTAGTAGAACTTGGTCATCCATCATTGCCCGAATTGACTCTTCTTCTCGTAATTTTCGTCGTCGACATCGCCGTCTCTTAATATTCCTGAATGGAACGCGCCTGCTCGAATTGGTCGCCTTCCTCTTTAGGTAGTGGGTGGTCCGGTCGCACTGTCCCTGTGCACTATCTTACAAGCCGTAGCGTTGTTTCCAGCACGCGCTCTTGTCCCCGCGCTCCTCCCGTCTCGCGTCAATTGCCCTCAAATTAAAGCGGGGCGGACAACCGTTTTCGCATGCCTTGGGCCCAGCGGTTTTCTCTTTAAGAAACGAAGGACGCCGTCTCCCCTTCCGTATCCTGTCCGTCTCGACTACGCGGTTCGCACCTTCCTCCACAGAGTCACAGGGACCACAATCCTACCACACCATTTCCGAGCCTTTCATTCTCTCACAACAAACGCCGTCCTGGCTTCCGACCGTCAGAGGTTCCGTCCGGCTGGTGAGGGTTCTCGCAGGTTATTGTTTTTTTTTTTTTCTTCACTGCTCGCAGCTTAGAGCTCACAGCTCACAGCTCGCTGCTTACGGCTCCGCACTCCGGGTCGCCCAGCACTGCAACAGCTGTTGGGTGCATGCGGGCCCTGCCCGTGTTGTAATACAGCCACGGAGTATGTGTGGTTTGCATGGTCCGTGTGGTCTAGACTACCCGTGGGCCACTGAGAAAGGGAAAGAGCTGAATACAGCCACTTGGTGGTACTGGAGCAAAGCTGCAGGAGCGGGCAGCTAGGGCGGCAAGAGCAGTTCTTTTTGGCCCCATCGCGGCAAAGGCTCTTTCCCATCGCGGAAGGTGCAGACGATAGGGGGGGCACGGCTGTTGTGGTCCCCAGATACGGAGTAGAGATACCCAAGGTGTGGGTGGCTGTGGGACACCATGGGGCCAGATCGTGCCGAAGCCGCTCCTGCCCGAGTTGACGAGGCGCGTCCGGATGCTTCACAGCTATCAGAGACATCACATACGCAGCAACCTGCAGAAACGGCACAAGTGACACAACCGGCACCAACTGCACAACAGCACCACCATCATCACCACCAGCAACATCTCCGTCAGCCACTTCTCCCTAGACCCCCTGTTGACGCGTCGGGCCACGATAGCAAGCAGGACCAGGACCAGGACCATGAGGGTCACCGCGGACTCGGCAGCCATCCAAGTGCCGCCGACGACGCCGCACAGCCGCCGCGTCGCCTGATCCAGAAAGCCTCGATGGGACCGACAAGCTCCCGGAGATCGAGAGGTCCCAGTATGGCGCCGATGATGAGTGTATCCGGGCCCACAGCCGGGGCCGCTGCCGGCCCCGGTTCCAGCTCCGGCTCGTCGGGCGCCGCCTCCGGATCCGTTACGGAGCCAGGCTCTGGGACGGTTAAGCCGGTGACGGCATGTTTCAACTGCCGTGCACTGCGTCAGAAATGCGACCGCAAAATGCCATGGTACGTATCGCTGCCGGGTGCATACATCAGTGATATATTGACTACTAACAGCCAAGCTCTCGATGCGCTCTCCGTGACCGTCCATGCCGCTATCCCTCGGGCTCCAACCGCGGCCGGAAGCATGGCAACGCCTTGTATGTCTCTTTCTTTGCCCTTCTTTGTTTGCGTCTTTTATATGTTTTATTATGCGAACAAGGCTGACAAGGGAGCCTTCACAGCACACATTCTGCCACTGTTGACAGGCTCTTGTCTCGTATTGGTGAGACGGCAGAGAGAGACCAAGTTGTCGCTGCTCTGCTCAATTTTGCCGGCGCCAACCACCAGCCCAGTGCTAGTACCAGCAGCAAGCATGAGGCCGACGATGGACGGGATGGTCACGACAGCCACGACGGTCACGACGGACAAAACTCATCACCAGCCTCCCCTTCGCCATCGGTATCGCCGCGCCATGCACCCAACACGTCATTTCATCAACGGCATCCGCATCGCGGCGTCGGTGCCATGGCCATGGGCATGGCTGCAGGCTCAGAACCAGAGTTTCTCGCGTCTCTCGTCTCCCCGCTGCACATCATGGCGGCCGCCATCACAGCCGACACAGCACCGTACCATCGCAGCCCAAACTCGCCAATGGCGTCATCGTTCCTTGGCGGCTCTTCACGAAATCTTATCGATGATAGACTGTCAAGGTACTTTGGTAGGTTCTACAAAGCATGCATCAACGAAAAAAAAAAGAGGGGGGTATGAAGAGGGTGAGGAGAAGCACAGAAATGACAAAAAGGAAAAGGATAAAAAAACTCTATATAATAGTAAAACAAGGGAAATTAAAAAAAAGGAAAACCAAATAGGTAAAACCAAAAAAAT